>PVJN01062152.1:0-11094 GCA_004026805.1 Lasiurus borealis | reverse complement strand
GGGGGGGGGATGGGGGGCTGAGCCCGGCACGGAGAAAGCGAGAGTCACGTTCAGGGCGAGCGGCCCCGGAGCCAGACCGCCAGGCGGGGCTGCGGCTGTGAGTGCGCCCGGGGCGCGGGGTGCGGGGTGCGGGGCGCGGGGCGCGGGGCGCGGGGCGCGGGGCAGGGACCCCCTCCTCCGCGGAGAGCGGTGGGGCGCCGCGTCCTCCGCTGCCGGAGCCGCGGTGCCGGGCTGCCCTGACCCCGGGCCGCGGGCTCGGACCCGCTCCGGGCGGGGGCGCGGGGGCAGCGGGAGGAGAGGCGGGGCGCTGGCCAGCAGCACACCGCGCCCCCGCGTCTCCCGGGTCTCAGCTTCCTCCCGCCCCCCACGCCCTCTCCGGGGGGCCCCCCTGCACCCCGGCCGCTCCCTCCTTCCTGCGCCCCCGCCTGCTCCGCCAGCTCGCGGGGCGCGGGGCAGGGCGCCCCCTCGTGGCCCCTCCGGCCCCCGCGCCGCCGGAGGTGCCCCCCCGGGAGCCGTCGGGGAGGGCGGGACTCAGCGCCCCGGGGGGCATATCCCCCTCCCCCCGCTGCTGGGGCTGCCCTGCCCGGGGGGTCAGGCAGGGATGGGGGGCGGGGGGGGTGCTCCCTGCGAGCGCGTTGCTGAGATTGATGTTCAGGCCCAGAAGCTCCCAGTGGCCTCCAAAGGCGCAGGAACCTCCTTCCTCTGCACTCCCCACTCTGGGGGACCCCTCCCCCACATCTCCCCTCCAGGTCCTCTCCTCCCGGGGTCCTCCCTCCTGGCCCCCTCCTCCCTGGGCCCCTGGTGGTTTGTTTACTGTTGATCACAGATGTGTGGCTCCCCCTGCACCCCCTCCCCCAGGTGCTGGGCAGCGGCCTTCCTGTCCCCCCTCCGGGCACCCCTGCCTCCTCTCACTTTGTCACCACTGGCCTTCGCCTCCGCCTGCCTTTGATCTGCCCTCAGCGGGGTCCCACCGGGCCTGGGAGCCCCCCTCCTGCCTGTGGGCCCCTTCACAAGCTCCGCCTCCCCTTCCCGGTCACACTTGGCCTCCATCCCTCCAGTGGACATGTCCCCTGCGGCCACCCCCCTGCCTCTTTGAGGACCTGCATGCAAACCAGTTGACTCAGGGGCATGCAATTTGCAGGTGGAGATGGTTTAAAGCTCACGTGGAGAGGAAAGTGGGCTGTTAGGTGAACAGGCAGACTCCGGGAGAGTGCATACTGCTGTTAGTCCTCACCCTAGGGTATGTGTTAGAGCAGCAGTTCTCCACCTGTGGGTCGCAACCCCTTTGGGGGTCGAACGACCCTTTCACAGGGGTCGCCTAAGACCCTCGGAAAATGCAGATATTGACATCACGATGCATCACAGTAGCAACATTTCAGGGTTGGGGGTCACCACCCCATGAGGAACTGGATGCAAGGGTCACGGCCTTAGGAAGGTTGAGAACCACTGTTTTAGAGAGAGCGGAAGGGAGCAAAGGAACGAGGGGAGGAGAGAGAGAGACAGAGAGAGAAGCATATTCCGTGTAAAATATGCCTGGGTTTGTGTAACTTCATCCAGAAAGTTGTAACTGTGGTTCCTTCCGGGACAGAGTAACCACCTGGGGGTCAAGGCAGAGGAGGGCGTACATACGTTCTTTGCAGTTTGGATAGAATTACATCGACTTTAAAAAAGAGTTTGAGCCCTGACCGGTGTGGCTCAGTGGATAGAGCGTCGGCCTGCAGACGGAAGGGTCTCAGGTTCGATTCCGGTCAAGGGCATGCACCTTGGTTTCAGGCACATGCCCAGGTGGGGGCGTGCAGGAGGCAGCCACTCGATGTTTCTCTCTCATCGATGTTTCTGACTCTCCCTCTCACTTGGTACCTGAGGAGAAGCACAGAGCGGAATTAGGGCGGAAAGACCCCGGTTCCCCCCTTCCTCCTTCCCTCTGCAGAGGGAGCCTCCGCCGGCGCAGGGGGCGGGGTGATGCCGGGCACCCCTGTGTCTGCAGGAGTCTGTGGAGGAGAATCCAGGCTTCCGCTCGCTCCTTTTGCAGAAGCAGCTGGTGCCGAGTCGAGTTGGGAGTTACGGGATGGATGTCTCACTCGCATGCCTCCCCCCGGGCTGAGCACACAGTGGATGCGTCTTCTCGCTCTGTCTCCCTTGCTTTAGCTGCGGGGGTCCTGAAAGCAGCCTGCCTCTCACAGTGGGTTTTCTTACCCTCGGATGGGCAGCTTGGCAAACAAAGTTGCTGAGCAGGGAGGGGGCCAGCACAGAAGAGGCCCAGCCAGCTGTGTTGATTTAGGCGGCTGCCCCCTCTGAGCCCCAGCTTCCTGGGCTGCTGGCGGGACACCGCAGCTGGGCCCCCTCGGAAGTTTATTGTGGGGATTAGCCCAGACGGGGAGCAAGAATGGGGTGACAGAGCTGGGCAAACAGAGGCTCTCGCTACACGGCAGCTGGCCGCCAAATGACACCTCGTGGAGGAGATCTGAGAAAATACAAAAAGCACACTAGAGTTCATTTACCAAAACTGCAATGAGATGGCACAAAGTTGAAAGTACTTGTTCATTGTATGCATAACCCATGGTCACAGACAATAGGGCGGGGGAAGGGAGGGGGGACAGGCTTAAAAGGAGTCAATTGAGGGAAAAGGGGGACAGAGGTTAGACTTTCAACAATAAAGACTGAGGGCAGGGGAGCTGCCCTAACCGGCGTGGCTCAGTGGATAGTGTCAGCCTGCAGACTGAAGGGTCCCAGGTTCGATTCTGGTCAGGGGCATGTACCTTGGTTGCAGGCACATCCCCAGGGGGGGAGTGTGCAGGAGGCAGCTGATCGGTGTCTCTCTCCCTTCCTCTCTGTAAAAAAAAAAAATCAATAAAATACATTAAAAAAAAATAAAGATTAGGGGGAAAAAAGTATTTGTTCACAGCCATAAAGGAGTCCTTTCCTTGGACATGTAAAGCATGATGTTAGCGATATATTTTTTGAACATGTACAATGGGCTAGGGCAGTGGTCGGCAAACTCATCAGTCCACAGAGCCAAATAGCAACAGGACAGCGATTGAAATTTCTTTGGAGAGCCACATTTTTTTAAACTTAAACTTCTTCTAACACCACTTCTTCAAAACAGACTCGCCCAGGCCGTGGTATTTTATGGAAGAGCCACACTCAAGGGGCCACAGAGCCGCGTGCGGCTCGCGAGCCGCCGTGTGCCCACCAGGGAGCTAAGTGTTGTTCAGCTAAGAGCTGAGTGAGCCGCACTTGGGCCACACCCAACATGGCCGCTTCCCCAGCCCGCCTCCGTGCCCCCGCAGGAGCACTTCCGCCTGCCACTCCCAACATGGCCCCTCCCACCAGGGGCGGGGCCTAGAGCGGAAGTGGGCGTAACGGGGACGGAAGCCGAGAAGGCGCGCAACGCAGAGCCAAAACACTGGCCGTGGGAGCGGCCCCGGGGGCCGCAGGGATGATTCCCCCGCAGGAGGCGTCCGCCCGGCGGCGGGAAATCGAGGAGAAGCTGAAGCAGGTGAGACGGGGGACTGGGGAGGCGGGGGAGGAGGGGCGGGAAGGCGCCGAGGCCCGGGCCTGGGCATCTAACTCTGGAAGGAGGCCGGCGTGAGAGCTGGGCTCGGGGGGCGAGGCCGGGGGCCCGGGACGGCGATCTTGGGCTTCTGGTGATGCCTCCCCTCCGCGCCCCCAGGAGGAGGAGACGCTGTCCTTCATCCGAGAGAGCCTGGAGAAGAGCGACCAGCTCACCAAGAACATGGTGAGTGACCCTCAGCGGGGAGGGAGCGGCTGCCGGGCCTCCAGATCCCGCAGGAGAGCTCTGCAAACCTGGCTGGCGGGTCCGGTCCGGTCCGGTCCATAAGGCCTGGGGTTCTGGCCTGGGCAGGGAGGGTGGCATTGGGTGGGTTTCTCTAGCAGCAGGTGGCGTTTCTGTCACCGCGTCGCCTTCCCCTTGTCCTCATCCTCACTGAGATGCTGCTGCCCCGCTGGCCTGGTCATCCTCATCTTCTGCAAACGCTTGGTGAGGCTGACTTAGGAGGGCAGGGGACGGTCACCCTCATGTCAGGTGATGGGTGGAAGGCAGACAAGCCTCAGCCACCTCCCGCCCCCAGGGCTTTGGGGTAGAATGAGCTCGGAAATGGGAGCGATCTAGGATCTAGGCCTCACCCTCCACTTGTTTGTGTGTAGCTCCTGACGGCAAACTCGGAGCCTCGGTTAACTCATTTGACAAAACAGAGATAACGCCACGCTCCCCCTGTGGCTGTGAAGGTCATAGGAGCCCACACATAGGGACCCATCTTGCGCAGCACCTGGTATACAGTTGGTGCTCAACAAATAGGAGGTTTCTTCTTTATTTTATTTTAATTTTTTTAAAGTACAATTTATTGATTTCTTACAGAGAGGAAGGGAAAGGGAGAGAGAGTTGGAAACATCGATGAGAGAGAAACATCAATCAGCTGCCTCCTGCACACTTCCCATTGGGGATATGCCTGCAACCAAGGTATGTGCCCTTGACCGGAATTGAACCTGGGACCTTTCACTCCGAAGGCTGATGCTTTATCCACTGAGCCAAACCGGTTTTGGCTTTATTTCTTTTAATATATTTATTTATTGATTTTAGTGAGGCAGGGAAAATTTGGAGAGAGCGATAGAAACATCAATGATGAGAGAGAATCATTGATTGGCTGCCTCCTGCACACCTCCAACTGGGGATGGAGCCCAAAACCCAGACATATGCCCTTGGCCGGAATCGAACCTGGGACCCCTCAGTCCGCAGGCTGACACTCTGTCTACTGAGCCAAGCTGGCCAAGGCGGTTTCTTCTTTATTTCTAGAGGAGACTGGAAAGCACAAATTGAGTAAATACAAACTTGGTGCATGTATGAAGTAACACAATCATAAAGTCCTAGCCCCTATGTAGTGAGATTCACCCTTGGAGAGAGAGGGTTTTGAAAGTGTCCACAATGCATTTGAGGCCACTCCACATGCAGCTACTTCTGGTTCAGTCTAAGAAAGCCTCAGAGAGAACAGAAATGGAGATTTGGCTTCAAACCATTCTGGGGTGATTATCTTTTGGGGGGAGGTCTTTTGATGCTGGCATTGCCTTCCAATCAAATTCCCTCCAATGTATTTGGACCACCTCCCATGTGCTGAGGACACAGTGGTGACACCCGCACCCCGGCCCTTCCCTCATGGAGCTTATTGTCTAGAAAACCAGAGAAAAAAGCAGCAAATGCCAAAGACCCGGTGGCTGTCTAGAGGCCACGCTGGGACGACCTTGAGGCCTGAGAGCAGTGGTCCCCGCAGGTGTCCATCCTGTCGTCCTTTGAGAGCCGCCTGATGAAGCTGGAGAACTCCATCATCCCGGTGCACAAGCAGACGGAGAACCTGCAGCGGCTGCAGGAGAACGTGGAGAAGACCCTGTCCTGCCTGGACCACGTCATCAGCTACTACCACGTGGCCAGCGACACTGAGAAGATCATCAGGGAGGGGTGCGCTAGGGCCAGGGGTCACTTCCTTTCATTGTGTTGTTTTAATTGACCTTTTCTTTTTTGTTAATTTATTGTTGATTTTTTTTTTAAAGAATTTTCCCATTTTTAAAAAAATATATATATTTTATGAATTTCAGAGAAGAAGGGAGAAGGAGAGAGAGACACACACATCCATGAGGAGAGAGAATCATTGATCAGCTGCCTCCTGCACGTTCCCCCCTGGGGATCGAGCCCGCATCCTGGGTAATGTGCCCTTGACCAGAATTGAACCTGAGAGAGAGACATCGATCAGCTGCCTCCTGCACGCCCCACAGTGGAGATGTGCCCGCAAGCAAGGTCCATACCCCCAACCGGAATCGAACCTGGGACTTTTCAGTCCGCAAGCCGACGCTCTATCCACTGAGCCACACCAGTCTCAGCCTTTTTTTTTTTTTTTTAATATATTTTATTGATATTTTACAGAGGAAGGGAGAGGGACAGAGAGTTAGAAACATCGATAAGAGAGACATCAATCAGCTGCCTCCTGCATGCCCCCTAGTGGGGATGTGCCCACAACCAAGGTACATGCCCTTGACCGGAATCGAACCTGGGACCTTTCAGTCCACTGAGCCACACCGGTTTCGGCTATTGTTGACATTCTCGAAGCCTCCTGGACCAGCAGCGTTGAAGGAGGTGGGGGGGGAGTAGAATATATAGGAGTCCCCTATATTAATTCTCTTCTTCCCCTTCCAAATGGGCCCTTCGTCCTCCATCCAGCGCGCTGACGGCTCTGTTCCTTGCAGCCCCACAGGCAGGCTGGAGGAGTACCTGGGAAGCATGGCCAAGATCCAGAAGGCGGTGGAGTATTTCCAGGACAACAGCCCGGACAGCCCCGAGCTCAACAAAGTGGTAAGCGGCCGGCGGCGTGATGGGCGAGGTGGGGGACATCGGTCCCTGCCCTAGTCTCCTGAGAGACTGAACCAGCTTAAAGGAGAATGCAGTATCACAAACAGAAGTACCTAATATATATAGTACATGTACTGTAGTGCTGAAGAAGTCTGCCTCAGGAACCACAGATATATATATATATTTTAATATTTTTTTTATTCATTTCAGAGAGGAAGGGAGAGGAAGAGGGAGATAGAAACATCAATGATGAGAATCTTTGATCGGTTGCCTGCTGCACGCCCCCTACTGGGGATCGAGCCTGCAGCCATTACTTATACAATATAAATTTATCGTTTGATTTTTACAAATGCATTTGGCGTTTTCTTATTGTGGCAAAAACACATAATATAAAACTTATCAATTTAACTATTTTTATTAAGTTTTACTTTTATATTACAGTTGACATGAATATTTTATTAGTTTCAAGTGTAGTGGTTAGACATTTATGTGTCTTATGAAGTGATCACCTTTATAAGTGTAGTATCTATTTGCTACATACATAGTTATTACGGTATTATTGATTATGTTCCCTATGCTTTACTTTATATCCCTGTGATCGTTTTAATAATTACCAGTTTGTACGTCATAATCCCTGACCTTTTCACCTATCCCTCCAACTCCCCTCCCATCTGGCAACTACCAATTTTTTCTCTGTACCTGTCCCTTAAAGGATATATGATTTGCAAATAATTTCTCTCACTCTGTGGGTTTTTACTCTTTTTTGATGGTATCGTTTACAGCACAAAAGTTTTTAACGTGACAGTTCCATTTGTCTACTTCTTTCCTTGCAAACCCTTTCCTAACAAGAAGGCAGACTGATAGTTCGGTGAGGAGGTAGTCAGCCAGTGTTCGTGAAGCATCTGCTCATGCAGCCCTGGGTCTCCCCGTGAGCACCCAGTTAGAACCTGAGCGGAAGGCATGACCAAAGCGGGCAGGGGAGGGGAGAGGAGGGCTCGCCGAGTGCCGCAGCAGCAGCAGCAGCAGCTGCGGGCCCTCCTCCCCCTCCCCTCGCCCCTGCAGAAGCTGCTGTTCGAGCGGGGGAAGGAGTCCCTGGAGTCGGAGTTCCGCAGCCTGATGACCCGGCACAGTAAGGTGGTCTCCCCGGTGCTCATCCTGGACCTGATCAGTGGGGAGGAGGAGCTGGAGATCCAGGAGGAGGTGCCCCTGGAGCACCTGCCGGAGGGCGTGCTCCTGGACGTGATCCGCATCTCCCGCTGGCTGGTGGAATACGGCCGCAACCAAGGTGAGGTCCGGCCCGGGGGGCCAAAAGCAGGGGAGGGCCAGGGCAAGGGGTGGTTTTTTTTTGTTTGTTTTTTTAAAGGGAATTTCCTTTTATTTTTACTTATTTATTTTTTAAAATATATTTTATTGATTTTTTACAGAGAGGAAGGGAGAGGGATAGAGAGTTAGAAACATCAATGAGAGATTCATCTGTCAGCTGCCTCCTTCACGCCCCCTACTGGAGATGTGCTTGCAACCAAGGTACATGCCCTTGACTGGAATTGAACTTGGGACCTTTCAGTCCGCAGGCCGATGCTCTATCCACTGAGCCAAACCGGTTTCAGCTGTTTTGTTAGGTTTTTAATAAAAAGTTTAGCCATGGCCAGGTTGCTCAGTGGGTTGGAGCATCGTCCTGTATACCAAAAGGTTGTGGGATCGATTCCCAGTCAGAGCACATACCTAGGTAGTGGGTTCAATCCCCAGGCTGGGTGTGTACAGGAGGCAACTAATCGATGTTTCTCTTTCACATCCATGCTTCTCTCTCAGATCAATACAAATTAATAAAGTCATTTTGTAATGGCTAAAGATAATAATATTCTTTCATTCCTGACATTGATTGTCTCTTTGCCTCCTATAAATTACATCCGTTGACTCCTTACCTAATCTTTATATTTTTTATCTGAAAATACTTAGCTTTAGAACTTAAAAAAAAATCAGTTCTATCTGGGGATACTTTTCCTTTAAAGACATCCTGATTCGGGGCAAGGCCCTCGGGTGGCTGTGAGGCCCAGCAGGTGGTAGGAAGGGTTAGCAGTAGAAATAGTGGGCGCCCCGCCGCCCCTCGGAGCTGTTCTAGAGGGGACAGGCCGGGACCCGGCTGCCACACGCCCATCGCCGCCTCTCTCCTCAGACTTCATGAACGTCTACTACCAGATCCGCTCCAGCCAGCTGGACCGCTCCATCAAGGGCCTGAAGGAGCATTTCCGGAAGAACAGTTCTGTCTCGGGGGTTCCCTACTCCCCCGCCATCCCCAACAAGAGGAAGGACACGCCCACCAAGAAGCCCATCAAGCGGCCAGGTGAGCCCCCTCCCCGGCCCTTTAAGCGCCAGCCGGAAGGCGGCGGCAGGACCTGCGTTGCTTTCGGCCATCCCGGGGTTAGCCGCGTCGCCCCTCCAGCTGCAGGCAGACAGGACAGAAAGCAGGTGTCTGCCCCCCAGTGAGGCCCCAGGTGCAGGCTCTCCCTGCTGTTCCGCACGCTTTCGGGGCTGCAGACAGGTCTTTGGAGGAGGGAGGGGCGTCGGAGATGTGGAGAGGCAGGGGAATTGGGTGCCAGGGCCCCTGCTCCTCCGCTGTCCCTCCAGAAGGCCAGGCTGCGACAGCCAAGCTCAGGGGACGGGATGGGAGGCTTCACCCCCCAGCAAGCCAAGGTGGCCGGAAGTGGCAGTGGCCGAGAAGTGGGCGGGAGAATTGATACTTCACAGTCGGTCCAGAGGGAAAACCCTAGCCGCCCTCACGGAGGAGGTGCGCTGGGCTCTCGGGACCGTAGAGGGAGGGGTGCTGAGGGCCAGAGGCCTGGGCCGTGGCTTGTCGCTGTCCTGGGTGAGCAGCTCACTGTCCTTGTCGCTGGCATCATGTCTCCACGGTCTGTGCAGGTCAACAGCGCCCCGTGCACACCGCAGCCTGGCAGGCCTGGGCTCACGCTGCAGGCACTGCCCCCGGTGCCTGCGGGACCCGCCCCTGGTGACAGGCGGGGTGGAGAGCTTCCCCTCCCTTTGTCCGGTCCTCCCTGCCCTGCCCTGCCCTCGGAGGGGTCTGTTTGCACCCCTGAGGGTTTGGAAATGCGGTTGAGCAGAAGCTGCCCTGGGGGCACAGCCAGGCGAGTGTTAGGGAAGCTGGGGGGCCTGGAAGGAAGGCACTGCCTTCTCTCCTCCAGTGTGGGTGCCCTGGCCGCTCCCCCAGAAAATCACTAAGCTGGCGGGCTTGGCCGGGGCTGCGTCTGCCGGTCTGTGCACGGGTGGTTCCCTCCGTCTCTTCTCTGACGGCCTCCGAGGCCCTGGGACCGATGTGCTCTGCCTGGGAGCTGCTGGCCAGGCAGGGACAGGGCTTTCCGGGGAGAGGGGCTCCCCGTGGCCCGAATCCCTCTGGCTTGTAGCCCCGAGAGGGAAGCCAGCTGGGAGGACCCCAGGCTCCTGTGGGGGTTCGAGAGCTGTCAGGAGCGGGTGGGCTCAGGACTGGGGTCAGGACTAGGGAATCGGGCCTGGGACGTCAGAGCCTGGCGTGGGGAGAGGAGCAGGAGAGGAAGGTGGTGGCCTTTAAGTGCCAGCCTCAGCGTTGTCCATGGTAACTGGGTGCCTGAGGGTCTTGGCAGCTGCCAACCAGCAGTGCCACGCACACCCGTGGCCTGTGGGGGCTGCACTCCGGCCGGCCCGGCCCGCCCCTCTGCTCCGGCCCAGCTGCGGGGCAGGCGTCTGAGTGCTCGTTAGCGGCGCTCACTGCACCCGGGGAGACGGATGCTGAGCCGGGACCGTGGTTATAGCAGCTGGAGGGGGCGGGTGCGAACAGGAGGAAACGAGCCCCGACCCTGCCTCTTCACCCGAGCTCTGGGGCACGGCCAGGACTCGGCAGACTGGCTGTGCTCGGAGAGGCGGGGGAGAGGCGGGGGACATGCGGGGGACGGGCTGGGGCTCCAGGGCGGAGGGCAGTGCAGGCAGCTGCTCGCCGTAGGAGGTGCTGCTTTACTTCCCACACGCTGTGCCCTGCGGTGTCTCGGTCCCCAGAGTGGCCGGCCCGAGGCTGGGCGCCCGGTTTTGTTTTCGTTGTTCTGCCGTGTGACACTGACTGTTTTCCCTGTGCCACGAGCATGCGCCCTCTCCTCCGGCCTCCCTGGCTCTCCATGAGCTCCGTGAACCCCTCGTTGTGGTTTCCCAGTCACTGGGGGCCAGGCTGCCTCCGGGCCTCCAGCTTCGCCCTGGCCCTCCCTCCCAGGGGCTCCTTCCGGCTCCCCGGCTCCCCTGCTGCTTGCTGACTGCTGTTGGGCTCTGCCAGCACTGAGCATGCCCAGAGAGCCGTGCCCGGGCTCCGGGGGCGTAAGCCTCCCAGCCTCCAGGTGCCGGGCTCCGTCCTGGGCCGCACCTCCGGGTGTGAGAGCTTTGTCACCAGCTCCTGCGGCCCCGGCCTCGCCTGCTGAGATCTCATTTCGGGATCCTTGTTACGGGGGCTCCTCGGGGTGGACCTTTGCCCTCCACGCGCTCTCACGTGAGCTCAGGCCAGAACAGAGGGTCAGCAGCAGGATCGGGGGCCCGGGGGATGTGGCCACCCCTTCGTCTCCATCTGTTGGGTCTCCGGCGGCCTGGGGAAGGTCTGCTGGGGAAGGGCGTCTAGGCATGCTCACTGTGGGCCGGGCAGGGCTGGGCATGGAGGGTGCTGCTGGGACAGGGGGTCTGGGCATGCTCACTGGAGCCGGGCAGGGCTGGGC
>PVJN01062151.1:0-11094 GCA_004026805.1 Lasiurus borealis | reverse complement strand
AGCTAAATAGAACCATCTATAAATGGTGGTTTAACTAGTGTCATACATAGCATGAAATTTCTAGTTAAAATGTAGGAAGAATTTAGAGGATCTTTGTTCCTATTATGTATGGCTGCCATCTCCTAAAATTTAGATGTTAGGACTGTAGGATTTGAGGCTTTCTCTGACAGTAATGAAGGAGAGTTTGTTTTGTTTGGGGGTTTTTTGTTTATTTGTTTTTCATACACATTTAAGAGTTAACATAATCTTGAAATTGGGTTGGGGGCAGTCAGTGTCTTTGTTTTTTGGCTTTTTAGTTTCAGTCAATAGAATTAAGATTTGTGAAATAAACAAAAACTTAAGTGGGATGGTTTAAAAATAAATCACATTCAAGTTCATTCTTAAGTAAATAAAAAAAGTATATTTTATATTATAAACACAGTGTTTTAGACTGTAAATCCTGGAAAGCAATCTCATCCATCTTGTAGCCCCAACACTTGTACATGCTGTAAGTTATGTTCAGTCCTGTTTGTTGAATAAATAACTATAAGCATTATTCAAACATTCACATAAATAAGCCTCACGTTGTTCTATATCATTTCTGTCTCTTTTCATGCTTCTTTCTTACTCATTATCATTATTGTTTTATTCTCTGTCTTCAAGGCCTAAATTCTTTAGCTTGAATGTTTAAGTTTATTCTATTTGATTTGAAAACTTCAGGGGGAAAAGTGATAAATCTATAATATGTTTGTTCATTTTTAGATTTTGAAAAATCAGTCTTAAATTAAGTATCTAATTCTAGTTTACTTACTTTACCATACAAATGCAAAGTTTATTTTAGTAAACTAGTCTTGCTTTAATTTAACAGCAAAAAAACTTAACTTCTGTTTTGTTTTCAAACCTGGTCTGTGATATATCACTACATTTCTAACTTATCTCTTAATAATTTAGCTTTAATACTCATGACATGTTCAGTGATCCATTTGATGTCTTTTCTCATATTGTGTGATGCTCTTATTTAGGGACCATAAGTTCCATCCAATCCAACAACCTTCTAGCTTCTCACTCTTAAGTATCTTTTTGGGAAGAAGTGTTCCCCAAAGGATCATTTTCTGATTCTTTGTAGATGAGTGAGCATTTCCTAGTCTTTTTGTGATAAGATCCAGGTTCTCTTAGCTGCACTTCTTCTCTATTCCCTTGTGTGGCCTCTTTTCTCCTACCCTTCTAACACAGGCTGTTCTGTTGCCTTTCTTACTTCCCATGCACGCCTTCAGACATTGTTATCACTTCTGTGTTAATAATGGCCAAATGTTTATTTTATCTAGAGTCTCTAAGTTCTAATATAAGTCTTCCTAATGATTATAATAATGGTACTGAGGGCCCAGTGCACAAATTTGTGCACCTTGAAAGGAACTGTGGGCTGCCGGGCTGTGGTGGGCACAGATCTCAGCCAATCCTCTGTGCCTCTGCCCAGCCCCTCCCACTACAGCTCTTAGTCCCCTGTCTGCAGGCAACCCTACTCCTGCTGCTACTGCTTCCATGCACTGACAGCGCCGGGCCCCACTCGCACCTACTGATAATGCAGAGCAATTGGGATCAGCTCCAGCAGCAGGTGCAAGGGGTCTGGCACCATCAGCGGTACGGCAGCAGCTGCTGGCCCTGATCATCTCTCAGGATGGGGAGGTAGAAAAGCCCTGAGGGATGATCAGGGCCAGCAGCCACCACTTGTACCTGCTGACAGTGCTAAGCAATCAGGTCTGGTGCTGGGCATTGGCAGCAAGTGCAAATGGGGCCGGCACCAGTAGTGGCTGTGAGCGGTGGCTCTGGCACAAGCAGTGGGTGTGGGGGGAATCAGCATCAACAGCAGGAGCGAGTGCTGGGCAGGACCACAGCCCACGCAGGAGTAAAGAAATTTTAATAACCACGAGATGCTCTCCCTGATGACAGTGACTGGTACCCCGCCTTGGTCTAGTGCCCCTGCTCACCTGCACCACCATCCCACTGTGGCTGACCCCCACCCTGGTTCCACACTCTGCCACTTACTGCCGATACCCAACATGTTTGGTGTGTGCCCCCCCTGTGGTCAGCATATATCATAGCGACCAGTTGTTCGATTGTTCCGCCATTCAGTCTATTTGCATATTAACCTTTTACTATATAGGATGTCCCACTCCTGTCTCAAACTTCTGTGTGTCTAAAACCAAATTAATTTCTTCCTTTTTCCAGTTATACCATCATTATCCTGGTCATGTAGGTTGGAAACTCAAGTCATTTTGGCTCTTTTTCTGCCTTCCCTTCTATCCAGTTATAACCATTTCTTACTGATTTTCTTTCAACATTCTTCTGGGTGTCATACTCATTTAGGTACTCATCTCTTAAATTGCTATGTCATTCTCCTGGACCTGGCTTCATGATATTGATCTTCATTTCAAATGTTATTAAGTACTGATTTTGTGGTGTCTCTCCCCCATAGTCAAGATCTGGCCACTCTTGGACCATCTAATTCTTTCTATTCCACATGAGCTCCTCTCTTATAGATTCTCTATATCTTTGAATACTAATACTCGTTCCCATCTTATACCTTAATTCATACTGCCTAAATCACCACTTTGCTCTGTTATTATGTATCTGGGTTATCTATAATAGATACTCTACAAAAAAGATTAGACTTCTCTGAGTATTTTAGAGAAAGAAGTATCTGAGATAGAACTACAAAGTAATGATACAGAATTATCTGCCATTCCTGACTTTAAATGCATTATGAATATTTATTGAGCCTTTACCATGTTGTGAGCATAGTACTGCGCTCTGGAGGTGAAAGAATAAAGAAAACATCCCTCCACTACCTACTGTCTCCACTGCTACCTTTCTAGCTCAAGCCACCATTATCTCACACTCACATTCCTATCTGGGCTCCCTGCTGCCTCTCTTGCCCCTCCCCAATCCTTTTTTCACCTAGGGTTTCACAGTTGGTCCTTCAGAAAGTTAAATCAAGACATGTCAGCCAAAACCAGTTTGGCTCAGTGGATAGAGCATCGGCCTACGGACTGAAATGTACATTCCAGTCAAGGGCATGTACCTTTGTTGCGGGCACGTCCCCAGTGAGGGGTGTGTAGGAGGCAACTGATAGATGTTTCTCTCTCATCGATGTTTCTAGCTCTCTATCCCTCTCCCTTCCTCTTTGTAAAAAATCAATAAAATATATATTTTTTAAAAGACATGACACTCTCTCATAATTTCCCATTGCACTTAGAAAATCCAGAGTTCTTACCCTATCTTGTCTTATCTTTAACTCACTCCTCCAGTGCTGCCCTTCCCATGTTTTGAATATACTAAGCTTTTTAGTGCTTTGTGACTGGGTGTACTGTCTATTCTTTATTCTTAAATACAATTCCCTTGGTCTTTACATAGCTGGCTTCCTCTTTTTTGTCATTTCTAATCTTAGTCTAATGCAAGGGTGGGAAATGTCTGCCCTGCCGGCTGGATATTTAGTCTAGCCCTGCCAAGATAACCACTAGTGGAATTGGAAATTCAATAAATCTAGGAACTTTATTCATAGCAACATAAATTTATATTAACTGAATTATATTAAGTGAATGACATTATAAATATCCAAATGGCCCTTGGCAGAAAAAAGGTTCCCTGGTTTAACGGAAGGCCTTCCCCAACCACCCAATCCAAAAACCTTTCTCTGTCCCTTCCTCTTCTCTCCCAGCACTCTTTAAATTACCTGAATTACACTTACATGAAATGTTTATCTGTTTATCTTTTTCTTTCTCCTCTCCTCATCCCACCCCATGTTGAAGATAAGCTCTTTGAGAGCAAGAGCCTTTATTTGTCTGGTTCACGTTGTATTCCTAGCACCCAACAAACCACTTGCAGCATGACAGGCAGTCATTTTTTTCAACAACATCTGTGAAATGAAAGAGGGGCCTGTGCTTTTAAAGATACTACAATGTGTTGGGAGATACAAACGACTAGCTCAGCATTATAAAAATAAGTCATATCTGTAAGCACCTCTCTGTACATATATGTTGAAAAGCAATACATTCAAGATGGGATGGAGGGTAAAGTTGGCAAAACTGCATTGAGGCAGTAACATTTGCCTTTGGTCATGAATAATGAGGAAAGGCATAATAGAACATTCAAACTAACTAAAAGGGAGTGGCAAAAGATAGCACTTACAAGTGGAAGCACATGAGGTGTGTAGGGCATAGTGCGTATAGTTCCATTTAGTGAGTAGTTAAGAATAAGCAATGAATATATATAATGTTGGAGCAACACAAGTGCCAGCTTGTAAAGAATCATGTTCCACCACAGTTAGGTTTTGAACTTTGTGTAGGAGCTAGGGAACCAATTCTGTCAGCATTATGGAGGATACAGTCTAATTAAGAACATGGTATAGATACCAGTTGGACTCAGTAAGAGAAGGCCTAGATAGTGGGGTGAGAGACAGCGGTGTAAGAGTGGTGTTCAAATAAGCCATGCATTAAAAACGTTCTTTCAGTTTGGATTTCATTATCTCAGATTACTCTTCCTAAAAATTTATTTCCACCTCTTTCAGAATTTGGTTGATCTTGCAGGCAGTGAAAGAGCTGCTCAAACAGGTGCTGAAGGTAATGAAAACTCATATAGTGTTGGTCTGAATGTTTTTCCTGTTTTACAGAATAAAAAGTGCTAGCATGCATTTTAGAAACTAATAACGTCATGGCAATAATTTTGTGATAAAGGTCTTTAAGGCAAAAATCAACTTCTATATCTAGCTAGTTACTTCAGGCTACTGTAGCATCAATTAAAAAACTAAACCTATGCAGATATTAGGATTTTATAGCTGGAAAACTCCTGAGAGTACCATGAAAACCAAATTGTCATAATCAATAAGGAAATTTAGAAAGGTAGTGGGGTACAAATGTAATATGCTGACATTAATAACTCATGATACAAACAACAATTAATTAGAATATGAAGCGCACAAAAGACTCCATTTACAGCAATGACTTAATAAAGGATGTAATACCTGAGATGAAACTCAACAAAAATTTCACAAGACCAGCATAAAGAAAACTTTAAAACAGACCTGAAGAACATAACCGTATACTTAACAAAAGGAAAAGCATACTTAGATGGGAAGGTTCACAATCATAAAGATGTCAAACCACTCTATATTTCTTTCTTTCAACCTGACAGAGACACACTCAGCTGAGGGTGGCCTATATCTACCAAACCAGTGAATTCTCAGACCTGTAAATAAGAAATGCTTGTTTTAAGCTGACTTATTTAGCAGCAATATTATAGTTATAGCTGAATAATGCACCTGAAATAATAGCTGCCAAATAAAAAATTAGTGTATTTAGTGTACTATTATTAGTTTAAAAAAGGGGGGGGGAGTAATATGTATGGACTTATATTTATAAAAATCTCTAGAAAAACTAATAAAAATGGTTTGCTGGAATAGAAACAGGAATAGATTGAATGAAGCATGAAAGAGAGAGAGCCCTAGCCAGTTGGCTCAGTGGATAGAACATCAGCCTGTGGACTGAAGGGTCCAGGTTTGATTCGGGTCAAGGGCACATACCCAGGTTGTGAGCTCGTGCAGGAGGCATCCGATCAATGATTCTCATCATTGATGTTTCTATCTCTCCCTTCCTCTCTCAAATCAATAAATATATATATATATACACATATATATATATATATTTTTTTTTTTTAAGTGAGAGAGTTTTTTCAGGTACTTTTTTTTTTAATGTTTGAGCCATTTGAGCATACTAACAATTTTAAAATGAGAGCTTTTTTGGTTACGAGCCTATAGGAACTAACTTCATTGTAAGTCTACAGTTGCTTATGAGGTTTAGAAAAAATAGATTTGAACTGAGGAGTCAGAAGCTCTTCTGGGAAATGGGCTTTTCCTCCTTTTGATGCGTAGTCATTTTCCTTTTACTAGTTCTCTCAGGTGACAACTTTGCTGATTCATTCAATAGGTGGAAGGAATAGGGAGAGGGCTCCTTCTTCCAGTAGTATAAAAGGTGGGCTCAGCTGTAGTCAAAAGCATAGACATTAGCATCTGACCTTTTTATTTCTAATTTATCATACAACGTACTGGTAAATAAGTTCATCATGTAGTACAGAAATCAATTTTAGTTTTCATATTTGTTTAATAAATGCAGGTGTGCGACTTAAGGAAGGCTGTAATATAAATCGAAGTTTGTTTATTTTGGGACAAGTGATCAAGAAACTTAGTGATGGACAAGTTGGGTAAGTTTATCCCATTGTCATTTACCTGTTAATGCTTATATTTTTCATGAGGTTGAAAATTATTATAGTTCAGTGACAAATAAAAGTGCTGATTTCTTTCATATATTCAAAAGCTTTTGTGATTCTATGCGCATACATGACTTCTGATACCTATGACTATGACCAGCTAAATTAACTTATTTTAAATATGTGTAGTCAGTAATTTTTATCTGCTCTTTAACCTGAAAAGAATTTATTTTTAAAGCTTTAGGTACTTTAAAGTTCTGCATTAATAAAGTAATCATTTTTGTTATATAAAAATTCTTACTCTTTCTCTTCCCAAACTCATTTCTCACCCAGGGGTTTCATAAATTATCGAGATAGCAAATTAACACGAATTCTCCAGAATTCCTTGGGAGGAAATGCCAAAACACGAATTATTTGCACAATTACTCCAGTGTCATTTGATGAAACTCTTAGTACTCTCCAGGTGAGTTTGATTTTTTTTATCTCAACTTAATTTGGAGGGGAAATCACTTAAGAAGAAAATATCTACTAGCTGTAGGCTTTTTGGGGTTTATTTTGAGTTTTTTTTTATTCATTTTTCTATTAATTTTTTTTTTTAAGAGAGAATGGAAGGGAAGGAGGAAGATAAGAGAGAGAAACATTGATGTGAGAGAGACACATCAATTGGTTGCCTCCTGTGAGCACCCTGACTAGGACCAGGAATCAAACTTGCAATCCTGACAGGAAATTTAACCCACAACCCTTTGTGTGTGCTGATGCTCCAACCACTGAGCAACAGCGGTCAGGCTAGCTGTGTTTTCTTTTTTTCATTGACATAACATACCTATTAAATGTGCTGTCTACTAAATAGAATTTTTTAATTTTTCCAGACTTTAATCATTCATATCTCATCTCTACAATTTTTGCCACATCCAACACTTTTACTGAAATTAACATGATATTTTTATTTAAATAACTCACTATTTTAATTTATTATAGAAGGATACTTTTTATCAGTCCCATAAGTGAAAACTAGAATCACAACAGGTGGACATTGATTCAAAAAAGTGTTTGTCTTTATAACAATTTTTAAATTCCTGCTAGATAATTGTTGCATGCCTTGACTCTGAGCTTAAAGCCTGTACTTTCTGTTTTGGGTTTGTTTTTGTTGGGGGCGGGGGTGAGCTAAAAGAAAGATGAGAAATTTCAGTAGAATAGCTTTTTCAATGAAGGGTTCAGTGATTTAATGGTTACCTTCATGTTACCACTTAAGTTACTTCTGTTAATTACTTGAAGAAACATTGCTTTAAAGAGCTATTGAGCACTGGATCAAGGTACTGTCAGAGAAACAAAGATAGAAGATAGAGTCCCTGGCTTCACAGAATTTATAGTCTTATGGGAAAGATTAAAGTGTCTTCCAACATAATTGCCTTGGACTAAAAGTTACATAGCTAATAAGTAGATAAAATTCAAAGGAAGAACAGATACTTTTGACCTAAAGCAAAGCTTCAGGTAGAGGGAGCAATTTGCATTGGATATTGAAGGTTAAATGGTATTCTAGTAAGCAGTGTTTGTAGGTTTCCTGTCACCATCTGTCTTTAAAATATAGTGGTACCTCGAGATACGAGTGCCTTAACATATGAGATTTTTGAGATACGAGCCATCGAGCGAGCGATTTTTGCTTTGAAATACGAGCAACATTTGATACAGGAGTAATCGCACGGATCGGTGGCTGCACGCGACTTGAGCATCTTGTAGTTTCCCACGCCTCAAGGTTATGGAACGAATTAAACTCGTATCTCGAGATACCACTGTAGTTGACTCTCCTTTAAAATATTTCAGTTTCAGGGTAGGTTACAGGAATTATTACAGCACACAGAATGTTCTTTGTGTTGAAAAGTATTTAGCTACCCTGAAAGAGCATTGATTTTTCTCTATAAAACTTAACTACAAGAAACTTAAATATTGACTAAAATAAATGTTTTCATTTTGAGCACTTAACACTCGTATTTTTTTTTTCCAGTTTGCCAGTACTGCTAAATATATGAAGAATACTCCTTATGTAAATGAGGTATCGAGTGATGAAGCTCTCCTGAAAAGATACAGAAAAGAAATAATGGACCTTAAAAAACAGTTAGAAGAGGTATGTATGAACCATGTATTTCAATAAAGAATGAGACAGAAATAGAATTGAGGTCTGCCTAAATGCTCAGAAAGGCTCTTAAATCATCAATACATGTGTCATGTGACCTAACTTTAAAACAGTTTTCAACTAAGAAGAAATCAACTTAAAAATTTTAGTTTAATTCACTATAAACTGAAAGATTTAGTTTCTTGCAATTATTTTCTATTTCATTTTTCATTTCCAAAGGGCAAAATTTGAGATTTTTAAATGGGCCAAGAAAATACCTTTTTTAAAAAAATATATTTTTATGATTTCAGGGAGGAAGAGAAAAGGAGAGATAGAAATATCAACGATGAAAGAGAATCATTCATCAGCTGCCTTCTCCACACCCCCCCCCCCCCCCACTGGGTATCACACCTGCAACCTAAGCATGCCCTGATCAGGAATCGAATTGAAACTTTCTGGTTCATAGGTCAATGTTCAACCACTGACCCACACCAGCCAGGTCAAGTAGATACTTTTTAAAAATTGTCACAAATATAAGGAAGTGGATTAAAAAGGGAAACCATGTATGGTTACATAAAACTACTTTTTTTTTTTTACTAACAAATTTTTAATTCTGATTTTATGCAGATTTAACATATTTTATACAACACTTAGCAAATTCTTTGGAGACAAAAATTATCTCAAGTAATTCTCCCCAACAGAAGCAAATGCATTTATATAAACTCCTATTGTTTCTATAAGCTATAAGCTATTGATTTCTTTTGCACCGAAGAAAAGATTTGACTAAATTATTGGTAATAATTTACATGTAAGAGTGTTTTTCAAGTTCAAAATGTTCTTTGTTTGCAAACACACAGCCTCTAAAACTATTTTCTATAGTTTCATATTATTTTGAATTCCTTTTCTAACCCTGCAGTATCAATCTAATAAAATAGTATTATCACTTGTCATTGTAATTTATTTGTTTTAATCATTATGGTTCCCAAGTGATCTTTTAAAAGATGAACTTTGAGATACCCATATGGTAGTCTTAAACATCTCTTCTTTTTCTGTAGATATTCAGGTCTCTACTTTTCTGACTTCTCTGCATGTTATTTATATATTTTTAGGCACTTAACAGAATTGCTCTAGCCCAGCAAGTGGGTCTGTGGTTGAGCATTGACCTATGAACCAGGAGGTCATGGTTCAATTCTGATCAGGGCATATGCCCACATTGCTGGTTTTATTCCCAGTAGGGGGCTTGCAGGAGATGTCAGATGTCTCTATTCGAAGTTTCTCTCTCCCTCTTCCTTCCTTTTATTTATTTATTTTGTTTGTTTGTTTAAATAGAATTGCTCTAACAGCATTGTTACAATCTTATACATGACATACAGAATATGCAGGTGAGGAAAACTATATTTTACTGATTTTATTATAAGATTGAGAAACTGTTATGGTAACTGCATATTGGTGTTCTGCAGATAGAGTAAAATAACATTATTTTAGTAACATTTAAATGTTCATGGTTTTCAAAAAATTTATATTCTTTTAGGTTACCTTTCAAGGTTTTAAAACCTAGCCATATTCATTAATATAACCGAATATTATGTTCTATAGGTTTCTATAGAGACTCGGGCCCAGGCAATGGAAAAAGACCAATTGGCTCAACTTTTAGAAGAAAAAGATCTGCTTCAAAAAGTGCAGATTGAGAAAATTCAAAACTTAACACGAATGCTGGTGACCTCTTCTTCCCTCACATCACAACAAGAATTAAAGGTAAAAATGTAAATGTTGACAGCTTAAAATTGGTGTATAGAGAATAGTATTGGCATTCCTATATGTTTATTCTCTAGTTATGTATTTCTTATCCTTGATACAGTATATTCAAGAAACTCAGAACTTTTTGTGGATTTTCCTAAACACATGCCTGATTCCCACATGCAGAGATACAAATTCAAGAAGTCTGGTATATAGTCAAGGAATAGATTTGAAATGTGCTTCTTAAGAAATTCAAATGAAATTGATTAGGTGATTGGGAGCACAGGCATCTAGAGTGGGAATATTTTCTCTTTAAACAAATATTCATCTCAGGAAAATTGAACTAGAATATAAATCAACATAGACATCAGAATTCTGGCTTCCAGTATGTGTTCTTTTGGTTTCTACTGGAATAGTTGGATATCTGTTGTCCAACAGATATTTTGGGGGTCTATTGATGTAATAGTTAAGAGAATGACCTCGAGCTGAATTGCCTGGATTTGAATCCCAATTCTGTCAATTCCTAACTCTGGGCCTTAAGCAATTTCTTAAATACTAGAGGTCTGATGTATAAAATTTGTGCAAGAGTAGGCCTTCCTTTTCTCCCATTGCCAGCACCAGCTTCCCTTTGGCACCCAGACCTGAGTTTCCCTCCAGCTGCCGGCAGGCACCTGGGACACGGGCTTTATCCGGAAGGACGTCTGGTCTAATTAGCATATTAAGCTGTCATTTTTATAAACTAGAGGCCTGGTGCATGAAATTCATACAAAGGAGCAGGGACCCTGAGCCCAGCCTGCATCCTCTCCAATCCGGGATCCCTCTTGCAATCTAGGACCACTGGCTCATAACCACTTGCCTGCCTCTTTGTCTAACTGTGTCTGCCTGCTGGCCTGAACGCCTCCTAAATGATCCCTTGCTGGCCTGATTGCCCCCAACTACTCCCCCTGCTGGCCTGCTCGTTTTTAACTGCCCCCCTCCGCCAGCCTGCTTACCCCCAACTGCCCCGACCT
>PVJN01062150.1:0-11094 GCA_004026805.1 Lasiurus borealis | reverse complement strand
GTTTACTGTGACCTAAGATGGAGGTCCCACAAAATCTGAGAGCTGCATTAACACAAAACAGAAGTATTAATTTGTTAAAATTTATTGCAATAAAAAAGAAAAAGACTGAAAAGCCAGAAAAGTTTAGATATAAAAAACTGGACTTTAGCATACAAAAGATCAACCATGCTACCTCTGACTATGATTTGCTTGAAAAAAAGGTCAAGCAGGATTGGCACAGTGTTGGTGGCTCTTGGACCCCCCGTGGGACCTCTCTGTGTCCTGGGCAGGCTGCTCAATCTTTAAAATTGGAGGGCAATGAGGCTTGGTGTGCCAAGATTGCACGAGAAGGGAAGGGGGCAGTCCCAGAGTGTGTGAGGAATTCACATCAGCCAACTATTACTGCCAACAGAGTTTCCTAGAACTTGTTTTATATATTGGGGTTCTCTATATATTGCTTTGGGAAAGAAAATTTCCATTTAACATTTTTGAAAAAGAAATATGTGACTCCTTAGCCTCAAATAAATATTGCGCTGGGGAAAGACTGAGCATATTCACAATATCATTGGCATACCACCAAATAACCACAAGAAGTAATTATAGGTATTTTAGTTATATTCTGCTTTGAGTAATTGAATCATGTCTATAGAGAAAATGTATCATGTGGAATTTTTTTAGCTATGGGAAACAATAATACATTTTGGGGGGGTGTTTGATAAGTAATAAAAACTATTAGTTGTCACTGGGTTTGGGAAACAAGTAAATCTCCACTATAGCATTGGGGGATGGGTCCCTATTTTATGAAGTGGGTTAGCATTTAAGTTACAGTTACTGTTTTAAAACCATAGAATGCTACAATTAATTTGTTTCTTTCATTAGCCATAATTATAAATAAAATACAAGATGTGAGTAAAATAATGTTTTTGGTTGGGTTTTAGTTTCTGTGTTTATAGATTAATTTCACAAACCTGGAAAATGTTTAGACTTTGTTTTTATATTCAGAATTATACCACTGGCTCAGTAGTTTTGGCATATGTTTTATGTAAATTAATACAAGGAGGTGTCCCGATTCAGCCACCTGTCAAAGAAAGTAAGGTTCAGTTGGGAAAGAGGAGGCTTGTGGGTAGCCATTATTGACTCTATACACTTCTACATTTTTTAAAATAGCATATATTCCTGTAGCCTGAATATCCAAAGTCAGGAATCAAGTGAGAAAATTAAAAATGGTACCAGCAGATTTTTTTTCCATGCTGCTCTAATAACTTTCACCCTGGGATTTAGGAAACCAGATCCATTGAGCCTTCATTTTAATATAGTTCTGTTGGGTTAACATAAATTCACTTTGACCCAAGCTAGTGGTGGTGTGGAAAGTTCCATAATGATCCTTAGAATATGACCAAAAAGACATGGTTGAGAGAACAGTGAAGGTAAATCCCTGGGTAGGTTTCCCTGAACCACATAAGGGCATCCTAATTTCTTTTTTTTAATATATATATTTATTGATCTTTTACAGAGAGGAAGGGGGAGGGATAGAGAGAAACATATATGAGAGACATAGATCAGCTGCCTCTTCCAGGGTCCCTACTGGGATGTGCCTGCAACCAAGGTACATGCCCTTGACGGGAATGGAACCTGGGACCTTTCAGTCCGCAGACTATGCTCTATCTACTGAGCCAAATTGGGCAGGGCACCCTAATTTCTGACTACAATCCTGGTAATTTTCAGATCTCACCAATTAAAGAACTCAATCCTTTGAGAAGGAAATGTTGATAAGAGGAAAAAAGTTATTTTCACTACTAAGACATAAGAGGAGAAAGCCAAATCTGAGTTTCTAAAATGAGTCATAACTTTTTTAAGAATTAACATGTATATATATTACTAGTTTTGGGTTGTTACCTGTTCTCCTCTAAGAAATTGTGAAATGAAACAGGATTTGAAATGAGAATCTCCAATTGAGGAAATTAAAATTTTTTCAAGTATTCTTTTCTGAAGGGGTTCCCTCATAGAAGTATAAAAGGTAACCTTATAGACTGAGCTTTTGAGACAGTCCATTAGATTTAAAGCTGCATTTTGCTTAATGCATTTAATAAGAGTGCATTTGCCGAGACCGGTTTGGCTCAGTGGATAGACCGTCGGCTTGCGGACTGAAAGGTCCCAGGTTCGATTCCGGTTGGGGGCATGTACCTTGCTTGCGGGCACAATTCCACAGTGGGGCATGCAGGAGGCGACTGATCGATGTCTCTCTCATCGATGTTTCTGACTTTCTATCTCTATCCCTTCCTCTCTGTAAAAAATCAATAAAATATATTTAAAAAAAATAAGAGTGCATTTAATAAAGCTTTGGCATTTAATAAGACTGCATTTAATGAAGCTGCCAAAGCTCCAAGCTGGTACTAAGGATTTTTTTTTTTCCAGTCCAGCTGGTGTGGCTCAGTGGGTGAGCATTGACCTATGAACCAGGAGGTCACATTTTAATTCCCATTCGGGGCACATGCCCGGGTTACAGGCGAAATCTGTATGGGGCATGGAGGAGGCAATCAGCCCATGATTCTCATTTCTCTCTATCTCTGAAAATAATAAAAATACTTTTTTTTCCCCTCAGACATGGCCTCTTGCTCAGAGCCATTAGTACCTTTTAATCTGAGAACATTAACTTCTTTCTATAAACCCATTATACTTCTAGGAAGATGAGTGAGCATATGACCTATGGTTTTATATTTGTTGACTCTGGTAAATACAGGAAAAGGGTTTAGTCATAAGTCAATGTGTTTCCAGGTAACCAATTTGCCTACCACCTTTACTAGTAAAAGGAGTTGGAGAGGGCTAAGCAATTAAACATTTTATTATAACCTACCCTATCTTCTGTCTCCCAGACACACAAAATTAAGTAAAGCAAGGAAATAGTTGGAACTATGTTTTTAAATACTTAGAGTTTGTACCCTAAAGAGAAACACTGTCTTAAACCAATCAATTACCAAGAACTGATTCTCCTTGCCTCCCTCCCTTCCTTGCAGCCTCTGAGGCCTACAGATTAAGCAAAGAGATGTGCTATTGCTGGAAGTGGAATCTCTTTAGGGAGATCTCTCTGAGTATTGCCTTGACAAGAACAGTGGTCAAGTCTGAGTAATGCACATGTGAATCCAATCATAAAATGATGTTCTGGGTTAGGGGTTCCTTTATGATCAAGATTAAGGGAGAGGGGTTGGGCCTAGCCAGTTTGGCCCAGTGGATAGAGCATCAGCCTGTGGACTGAAGTATCCTGGGTTCGATTCCAGTCAAGGGCACATGCCAGGGCTGCTGCCTCAATCTCCAGAGGGAGTCATGCAGGAGCCAACTGATCAATGATTCTCATCGATGTTTCTATCCCTCTCCTCCCTTCCTGTCTGAAATCAATTTAAAAAACTTAAAAATCTGAGTGGGGGAGGGGAGTTTTTAATAGATCATCACAGATAAATCCTTGCCTTTGTTTCCCTAATCCCATTTCTCTCCCCTGAGATAAACACCATCATACATTTGGAGGGTATCTTTCCAGTATACCCTTTTACAGTTTTATGATCTGTGCTGGTCTCCACGAAAAATACACTGTTGTACTTTCTGTGTTTTTTATTTCACTTGCTTTGTTTCCACTTATTTTTGAGATTTCTCCAGATGATCACCTCCAAATCCATATTTCCTCATGCTTCATTGTCTCACCAATGGGCTGATGGGCTAACTAACAATGTTTTTTTACTATAGACAGTGGTACAGTGAACAACACCTTCCTGTGCATGTTTCCTGGCACACAGGAGGCAGGTGCAATATGATGGAAGCAGGATGTCCATTGTGGCTCTGCCGGTTAATATAGCTCTGTGACCTTCTGCAAGTTATCCGACCGTTCTGTGCCTGATTTCCTCATTTGTAAATTGGAGAGAAATACTAGTACCTACTATTATAATAGAGCAGTACAGTGATGTAAGCACTTATGACTGCGCCTGGCACATTATGGGAACAAAATAAATGTTAAACGCCATCATTAAATGAACACACCTGGACTCATCTTTGCTGGCCCCCGTATGTGCACAGCTTAAATGTTACTGTTGCCCTCCCAACTCATCTTTATGTTCCCACCAGTGATGTCTGAAATTTCCTGCTTCCCCACACATTCGTTAACAAGAATTTTAAGACTGTTGTTTGCCAACATGATGGGGTGAAAACAGTTCATTTTTACTTTTTTGTTTTGAACAGCATTATTGCTTGAATGAAAACTGGATTGCCACCTAGTGGTGGGAGAAGTAGACTGCACTTAGCGGGCAGAAGCCAAATAGGGATGGACCTAGTCCTAGAGGAACTGGGGCATCTTAGTTCCTAACACAGGTCTGGTTTGATTTAAAGTAACTGTGTGAGAGATTTTCTCTCCATATTTAGGCAGCTTGATGATTTGATTCTCACTTTTTCTAGTATGGCGACATGGAGACCTGTCTGCACAGCCCTGTGAGGCTTCCTACAGCTAAATGAATCTGGGTCACTGGCTCCGAAAAGTGAAGTAAGATAAATTAGGAACAAGGCTATTTACAAACTGGCAGGAGACTGTGGCTCTAAGCAGGGCAGGATTTTCGTGGAGAGATAGCCAAATGCATGCATCAGGGCTGCTCCCTCAAACCGCCACAGAGGACTGAGCTGAGAGTCTCAGTTAACTTCTTTCCAAATCAGGGCCTAGTTCTGTCTACAGCAAAGACTCCTAAAATCGTAATCTAAAAAGATTTCAGGGTGCATGAAAATGTTAGATATTAATCATCAAAGACCTATACAAAAATGTTCCATGAAAACAAGAGTGTAAAAAAAAAGTTGCTGAGCCCAGCTGGTGTAGCTCAGGGGCTGAGCATTGACCTATGAACCAGGAGGCCATGGTTCGATTCCCGGTTAGGGCACATGCCCAGGTTGTGGACTCAATCCCCAGTGAAGGGCATGCAGGAGGCAGCCTATCAATGATTCTGTCTCATCACTGATGTTTCTATCTCTCCCTCTCCCTTCCTCTCTGAAATCAATAATAAAAAATATATTTTAAAGATGTTTTTAAAGTTGCTGAACTGTTATATAACATGTCTTTAAATAAGTATAATCACTAAATTAATGGGATATTAGAAGTAAAGGAAAGGAAACAGTCCAAACAAGCAAAGGTCAGCTGTGATTAGAAATATTCATTCAGACAGATCTTGACTGTCCCACAGCACCAGCCTCATGCCCTTTTTTAAGCATTTGTTTGTGATGATACTTTTGCCTAAAATATTTTCCCTTCCTCCCTTTGTTCAGCCAAATCTTAATTTTCTTAGTGCTTGGACCTGAATCCCAGTCCTATCTGAGGTCCAGTGCAAGTCTTCCGAACTCTGTGGGAAAGGAGATGGTGTACGTGCAGAAAGTTGGAGCCTCAGAATCAGACAGACAAGGGTTCAAATCCCAGCCCTACGTACGGCCTTACATGAGTCACTTTACCTACTTCCTCATCAGTAATTTAGGGATAGCACTGACCCCAGTGTTGTCGGAGCAGGCCCTAGGAAAATATTTGTTCTTCCTCCTTCGAACTAACTGTAGTTAAACTGCACCCTTCAGTGAACTCCCAAGTGGCCATTATCTTTACCACTTGCATTGATTCTTGTGTGTGTTCTACCTTTTTCTGTCATTTAATCATTTCAGATATGTATATCATCTCCCCAGTCATTGGGACACATCAACAGTGCTGAAAAAATGTGCTGGGCAAATCCACTACATATATACTGCTTGTTGCACAAAAGGTCCTACTTTTCCATTACTGTAATCAGCAGTTACACATAAGGAGAGGGGAAGGGTTTTTAAAAAAACAAGACGTGGGTAATAACTATAGAACATGATTCAGGCTTCAGATGGTCACAAGTTAGGAGATCTGGGTGCATCTTGAATTCAAAATCAGGAAAGTTGAAAGAAGTAAACAAAAAACACACAGGACAGTTTTAAGAGAGATTAAGTGAGGGGACAAACAACAAAAGAAAAGTGCCCTGCCCCAGAACAACAGAAAGAGAGCTGGGGACCAGACTGGCCCACCAGAGACATTGTGGTTAGTTCTAGGCAGCCCGTTGCTAAGAGGGTTCTGTAAGCTCTGTGATTTGAAAGCAGATGCAGAACTCTAGGAGCCAGATGGTGAAATAAGAGTTGTAAAATGGGATGTGTGCAGCAGTACAGAGATGGACAGGGTGGGACAAAAAGCACGGGTTGCAAGTTAGAAGTTAATTCAGCCTTTCACCCCACAAATTGAGTGTTTGTATTGTGTCAGCTTGTGCAAGACACTGAGGATCAAGACAGACATGGAGTTTATAATCTAGAGGAAGGACGGGCAATTAACAAGAGAAAAAAGTAGTACGAAAATTACAGATTGAGAGGCATGAAGAACCAGAATCACTGAGCCAGAAAGGGAACTGAAAGTTTGGATTGGATGGTCAGACAAGGCTCCTCGGAGGAATGACCTAAGATGCAAAGTAGCTAATGTAAAGAGCCAAAGTAAGAGTATTATCAAAGCCTAGAAGTAAGAGAGTTTACAGCCTGGAAGAGGGACATCAGAAGACTGGGTAGTCAAGAAGAAAGAAAAGAAAGAAAGAAAGAGAGAGAGAGAGAGAGAGAGAGAGAGAGAGAGAGAGAGAGAGAGAGAGAGAGAGAAAGGGAAGGAATTGCAGACCAGGGACAGGTGGGCAGCCAGGCGATGCCAAATTCAAAAGGCCATGAAAGGACATTGGAGTTATTCTAAGGAAGATAAAAAGGCAGGCTAAGCCTTACAAAAAGATCAGTCTTTTTAAAAAATTATTTATTTTTAATTTATCAATAATATTTCTTTATTAATCTATTACATGTGTACATAGCTTCCCATTACCCCCCCCCCAACTCCCATCCATACCCTCACCCCCTAGTGTCTTGCATCCATTGGTTATGCTTATATGCGTAACCAAGTCCTTCGGTTGATCTCTTATCTACCCTACCTCTCCCTAACCTTCCCGCTGTAATTTGACAGTCTGTTTGATGCTTTACTGCCTCTGTATCTATCTTTTTGTTCATCAGTTTATTATGTTCTTTATTATCCATAAATGAGTGAGGTCATGTGGTATTTTTCTTTCATTGAATGGCTTATTTCATTTAGCACAATGCTCTCCAGTTCCGTCAGGTTGCTGCAAATGATAAGAATTCCTTCTTTTTGATTGCAGCATAGTATATCATTGTGTAGATATACCATAGTTTTCTGATCTAGTCATCTGCTGAAGGGCACCTAGGCTGTTTCCATATCTTAGCTATTGTAAATTGTGCTGCTATGAACATAGGGGTGCATATATCCTTTCTGACTGGTGTTTCTAGTTTCTTAGGATATATTCCTAGGAGTGGGATTACTGGGTCAAATGGGAGTTCCACTTTTAGTTTTTTGAGGAAACTCCATACTGTTCTCCACAGTGGCTGCACTAATCTGCATTCCAAGCAGTGTACCAGGGTTCCTTTTTCTCTGCATCCTCGCCAACACTTGTTGCTTGTTGATTTGTTGATGATAGCCATTCTGACAGGTGTGAGACGGTATTGAATTGTTGCTTTGATTTGCATCTCTCGGATAATTAGTGACTTTGAGCATGTTTTCATGTGTCTCTTGGTTTTTCTTCTGTCTTCTTTCAAAAAGATTCTACTTAGCTGAGACCGGTTTGGCTCAGTGGATAGAGCGTCGGCCTTCGGACTAAAAGGTCCCTGGTTCGATTCCAGTGGGGGGCATGTACCTTGCTTGTGGGCACGTCCCCAGTAGGGGGCGTGCAGGAGGCGGCTGATCGATGTGTCTCTCTCATTGATGTTTCTGACTTTCTGTCCCTCTCCCTTCCTCTCTGTAAAAAAGCAATAAAATATATTAAAAAAAAAAAGATTCTACTTAGATCCATTGCCCATTTTTTTATTGGATCATTTATCTTCCTTTTATTAAGTTGTATAAGTTGGCTGTAGATGTTATCAGTGATAACATTTGCAAATATGTTCTCCCATATAGTGGGCTTTCTTGTTGTTTTGTTGATGGTTTCTTTTGCTGTGCAAAAACCTTTTATTTTTATATAGTTCCATTTGTTTATTTTCTCTAGCTTCCATTGCCCTAGGAGCAGTATCAGTGAAGAAGTTCCTTCAGCATATGTCTGAGATTGTGTTGCCTGTAGATTCCTCTAGTATTTTTATGGTTTCCCATTTTATTGTTTAAGTCCTATATCCATTTGGAGTTTATTTTTGTGTATGGTGTAAGTTGGTGGTCTAGTTTCATTTTTTTTGCATGTATCTGTCCAATTTTCCCAACACTATTATTGAAGAGACTGTCTTGATTCCATTGTATGTTCATGCCTCCTTTGTCAAATATTAATTGGGCATAGTGGTTTGGGTCGATATCTGGATTCTCTATTCTATTCCATTGGTCTATATGTCTGTTCTTGTGCCAGTACCAGGCTGTTTTGAGAACAGTGGCTTTGTAATACAGCTTGAAATCTGGTATTGAGATCCCACTTACTTTATTCTTCTTTCTCAGGATTGCTATGGCTATTTGGGATCTTTTTTTTATTCCAGATGAATTTTTGGAGAGTTCTTTCTAGGTCTGTGAAATATACCATTGGCATTTTAATGGGGAGTGCATTGAATCTATAGATTGCTTTGGGTAATATAGACATTTTAATGATATTGATTCTCCCAATCCATGAACATGGTATGTTCTTCCATCTGTTTACTTCTTCCTCTATCTCTTTTTTCAGTGTCCTATAGTTTTCCACGTATAGGACTTTTACCTCCTTAGTTAAATTTATTCCTAAGTATCTTAATTTTTTAGTGCAATGTTAATTGGAATTGCTTTTTAAGACTCTCTTTCTGTAAGTTCACTATTGGTGTATAGAAATGCCATAGATTTCTTGGCATTAATTTTATATCCTGCTACATTGCTGAATTCATTTATTAAGTCCATTAGTTTTTTGATGGAGTCTTTTGGGTGTGTGTTTTTATATATACAATATCATGTCATCTGCAAATAAGGACAGCTTTACTTCTTTTCCAATTTGGATGTCTTTTATTTCTTCTTCTTGTCTAATTGCAATGGCTAATACTTCTATACTATGTCTAACAGAAGTGGTGAGAATAGGCATCCCTGTCTTGTTCCTGTTCTTAGGGGAAATGGTTTTAATTTTTGCCCATTGAGTATGATGTTAGCTGTGGGTTTATCATATATAGCTTTTATTATGTTGAAGTATGATCCTTCTGTTCCCACCTTGTTGAGAGTTTTTATCAAGAAAGGATGTTGGATTTTGTCAAATGCTTTTTCTGCCTCAATTGAAATGACTATGTGATTTTTATCTCTTAATTTGTTTATGTGATGTATCACATTTATTGATTTTCGGATATTGTCCCATCCTTGCATTCCTGGGATAAGTCCTACTTGGTCATGATGCATGATCTTTCTGATATATTGCTGGACCCAATTTGCTAAAATTTTGTTGAGGCCAAAACTGGTTTCGCTCAGTGGATAGAGCGTCGGCCTGCGGACTAAAAGGTCACAGGTTCGATTCCGGTTCTAGGGCATGTACCTTGGTTGCAGGCATATTCCCAGTGGGGTGTGTGTAAGAGGCAGCTGATCGATGTCTCTCTCTCATCGATGTTTCTGACTTTCTATCTCTCTCCCTTCCTCTCTGTAAAAACTCAATAAAATATTTTTTTAAAAAAATTTGTTGAGGATTTTGGCATCTATGTTCATGAGGGACATTGGCCTATAATTCTCTTTCATTGTGTTGTCTTTTTCTGGTTTTGGTATTAGGTTGATGCTGGCTTCATAGAAGGAGCTTGGAAGTATTCCTCCTTCTTGAATATTTTTGAATAGTGTGAGGAGGATATGTTTTAATTCTTCCTTGAATGTTTGGTAAAACTCTCCTGTGTAGCCATCTGGTCCCAGGCTTTTGTTTGCTGGAAGCTTTTTGATGACTGCTTCAATTTCTTCCATAGTTATTGGCCTATTAAGATGTTTAGATTCTTTCTGATTGAGTTTTGGAATGTTATATTTTTCTAGGAATATATCCATTTTCTCCAGGTTGTCTAGTTAGTTAGAATAGAGTTGTTCATAGTATTTTTTAAACAATCCGTTGTATTTTGATGGGGTTTGTTGTTATTTCACCTCTTTCATTTTTTATTTTATTTGGATCCTCTCTCTTTGCTTCTTGGTGAGCCTGGCTAGAGGTTCATCCATCTTGTTTATCCTTGCAAAGAACCAGCTCTTGGTTTTGTTGATATTTTGTCAAAAGCTTCTTATAGTAACCAAACCACCGGTTCTTATCTTCACCAGTTAAGACAAAGAAGAATGTCTCACTCTTGAGTTCTTAGGTTGGAGCCCAGCCCAAATTCGGAAACAAAATTTGGGATAACTTTAGCCTCTCTTCAGTGTCTTTGGATTACTTAAAGCCATGATCACCCTTGGCAGAGAACTGCTGAATGACCTGGGGAATGTAGCTTATTTCTTTTTATTTTCTTTTTATTAATTTTTTCGACATATTGCCGCCCCTCCCTCCCAGGCATACCCAACCCCCAGTGTCTGTGATCATTGGTTATGCTTATATGCATGCATAAAAGTTCTTTGATTGATCACTTATTTACCTCACCTAACTTTAATCTTTCTGCTATAATTTCACAGTCTGTTTGATGCTTTATGATTTTTGTCCCCTGAGAATTATCAGTCTACTCCCTTTCTGTGCTCCTGATGCTATTATATTCACCAGTTTATTCTGTTGATCAAATTTTTAATTCACTTAATTTTTAGATTCACTTGTTGATAGATATGTATTTGCTGTTCATAATTTTTTGGCTTTTACCTTTTTCTTCTTCCTATTCTAAAAGAGTACCTTGCAGCATTTCATATAATACTGGTTTGGAGTTGATGCACTCCTTTAGCTTTTTCTTATCTGTGAAGCTCTTTATCTGCCCTTCAATTCTGAATGTTAGCTTTGCTGGATAGATTATTCTTGGTTGTAGGTTCTTGCTATTCATCACGTTGAATATTTCTTGCCACTCCCATCTGGCCTGCATCGTTTCTGTTGAGAAATCAGCTGACAGTCATATGGGTGCTCCCTTGTAGGTAAT
>PVJN01062149.1:0-11095 GCA_004026805.1 Lasiurus borealis | reverse complement strand
CCAAGTGGGGTTGACACCTTTCATTTTGCAGAGCAATTCAAACTCAATGATAAAGTGGCAGAAGAGGGATGAGGAGAAAAGGGAGAGATTAAGTAGATAAAAAAGGAGAAGGGAAGAAACATACAGTGGCAAGAGCTGTAGAAGTACATCATCACACAAGCAGAAACAGAATAGAAGACTGTTTATTTCATTGCTTAAATCAAAACATTCCATGAAGGACTGCCGTAAATAATTTCAGAGGCTTCATTGAAATATGTATATTCGGGAGGGGAGGCCCACTACCTCGTGCCACAAAAGCTATTTGATATAACAAATGACATGCAAACACAATTTGTAAAAGCAGAGCATTACCACCGTATATTAAAAAAAAAGTTGAGCAAACAGATTCCAAAAGAGCCATTATAATTACACTGTCTTGAACCTGGGAAATCTTGGCCACACCTACAAACCTCAGTTACAGAAAGGAGCAAAGGTCCAGAGACATCAAGTCACTCCTCTGAGGTCACTGAGCAGAGACTTCACATTTGTTATTTTGGATTAAGTTGTTTGTTTTCAGAAATGGATGTCATGTACTTTCTAATTGTATAGAACTTGCATGTAAAATAGTTGGTCCTTAATTATATTACTGTTTTACCAGTTATTTTTCTGGTATGCTTTTTTTTTTTTTGAATGGCAGCCCAACTTTGAATAGTCACCTACTGCATTGAAAGTCTCAGCCAGACTTTAAAAACCACAGAATGAGAAATATGGTACAACAGTGCAATTTACATAAATCACATTTAATTAAATATTCATGCCAAATCAAAATAGCCACCCACCAGTGCCAAAGACATGTGTTTCCATTTCACCATAAAGACAACCACAAATTAAAAGTATTTGTCCAAATGTCTTTTCTCTTGTTAGTAAATCACCCTTACTCCCAAGACACCCTTGCTTCCTAATATTTCGCATTCACAGTGCAAGTGGAATTCATTACATTTACAATGGTCATATTCTGCATTCAAGACTCTCTGAACTCCTGATTGCCTAAAACGAGGTAGATAAACATTTAAGGATTTCGTTGGTTGGGACTAATTTCCTTTAGATCTTGATAGTTATGTTTTTAAGTAGAATTCCAAAATCTTTACCAAAGATCAAAAATGTCTAAGCATGTCGCCTAAAAGTGGAAAAATACAATTTCAAAAGGTTATTATGAAAATTGTTTTTACCTCATTTCAATTTAAAAAACAACACACGGGATAAAAATATCCAATTACAAAACCACCGCTATCTTCCAGCTGACAAACCACCCAACCTCACCCAACACTCAAAGAGACCCTTGCAACTTGTTCTGGTTTGGGAGTGTATGGATGCAGAGGCACTAGGTTAACTTATGAAGGGACCAGACCAGCTGCTGCGCCTTACTCTTTGATCCTACATTTCAAGTCTCCTCCAAAGTTGGAACCCGACTTCTGGCATTTTTCACAGGAAGCTCTCACGGAGACCTTGAAAATCCCATCTCTGAGGGCAGGTCAAGCTACAGACAGAAGCTGCAGGCAGAAGCCCACCCGGGTTAAAAAACAAAACACTGTAGCGGACAACGTGGGAAACGGGATGGAGCCGCGCGTGTTGGGCCGCGGTCATGCGAAAGCTTAGTCTTGGGGAGGTGGGGGGGCCGCAGGCCGGATGAGATGCACGCAGTGGCCTCAGGACTGTCAGGTGGTGGGGGGCAGGCTGGGCATGAGACCCGCGAAAGGTCCAGGAATGGATCCCCGAGAGATTTCCGGAAAGGCCGGCAGGCCATTGCGGGTCTTTGTCTTCTTCCGAGGCGCCATGGGCGAGGCCCCCAGGAACTTGCTGAAGGAGCCCGACTTCCTCAAGCCGCGAGCGAGGTCCTGGAGCATCAGGTCGTCGGCCAGGACGCCCAGGAACGCGCTGGTGGTGGAGCTGAGGATGGTGGCGGCCACCTGCACCGGGCGCCGGGCCACCAGCCCGCCGCCGCCGCCGCCGCCGTGAGCACCGCCGCTCCCGTCGGGGTCGGAAGAGCCTCGCAGGCCGGGGTCGCCCAGGAGCCGGCGCAGCGCGTACGAGGCGCCCCGCCGCAGGTACTGGTGCGCCCGCCGCCCGCTGTGGTCCCGCGCCTGCACCCGCGCGCCCAGGCCCACCAGCAGCACCGCCACGTCCTCGCGGCCGTGCAGGGCGGCCAGGTGCAGGGGCGTGTAGCCGCCGTGCGAGCGCGCGTTCACGTCCACGGGCGCGCCCGCGAGCCGCGACACCTCCACCAGCTGCAGCACCGTGTCGCGGTCGCCGCTCTTGGCGGCCCAGTGCAGGGCCGTGAACCCGCAGATGAAGTCGCGCTTGGCGGCCAGGCCGCGGTCGCGCAGCAGCAGGCCGTGCAGCTGGTGGTTCCAGCGGCCGCCGGACGCCCGCACCAGCCACTCGTGCTCGGCCGGCTCCAGGGGCACGGCCGACGGCGGGGGCGGCGGCGGCGTTGGCGCCGCGACGGGTGCCTCCTCCGCGTCCGGGCTCAGCAGGCGCGGGCCGGCGCGGGACAGGCGCCTCAGGTGCGGGGAGCGGCCGAGGCCCAGGCCCGACTCCTCCACCGAGAGCCGCCGCCGCAACAGCGGGGAGCTCCGCGGGCTCGGCTCCTCCGACAGCTGCCGGCGCAGGCCCTGCTCCTCCACGCGGATGCGGAGCGCGGCGGGGCTCGGCACGCAGCGCACCGGCAACATGCAGGGCTTCTGGGGAGGCGCGCGCCGAGGGGGCGGTGTTGGCGGCGGCGGCCCTGGCGGGGCCCCGGGCCCAGGTGCCTCCTCCGACGGTGCCTCAGCCGGTGCGGCCACGGCGGCGGAGGGGCCCTCGGAGAGCTGGGCCGGCTCCACGGGCCCCTCGGGCCACTGGGGCGCGGGGCTCCCCGGCGGCAGCGCCCCGGCCGGCGGAGGGGGCTCGGGGACCGGAGGCTCGGGCGTGTCCGGGGTCTCCGGGGGCGGGGCCGGGTCCTCGGGGGCTTCCGCCGCCCGCCCCTCGGAGGCCGAGGACGGAGCCCCCGCGGCCGCCGTCTCCGTCTCCGCCGGCGGGGCGCACGTGACCTGGGGCTCGGGGTCGCCGGGGCCGGCGGAGGCGGGGGGCAGGAGCTCCGGCGCCCCCCGGGGCCGCAGCTTCTTCCTCAGCACCACGAACTTGACACCGTCGAGCTCCTTCACCACCGCCACGTCGTTGACGAGCTGCTTGAAGCGGTCCCGGCGGGCGGCGCGGCCGCGCGGGTCGCCCGCGTCCAGCAGCGGCTTGAAGCGGCTCAGCAGCTCCGAGTTGCGCACCTTCCCGCCGTGCTCGTGCAGGAAGCCCAGCACCGCGGCCGGGCTCACCCCGGCGGCCGCAGCGGCAGCGGCCGCGGCCGCGGCGAGCGCCATGCTCGGCCCCCGCCCGGCGGCCTCGGTTCGCGGCGGCGGCAGGTGCGCGTCGCGGCCGGGGTTCTGGGAGTCACGTCCGCTTCGCCGGGCTCACCTGACCGTGTCCACCGAGGAGGCCGAGCAGGCGTGCCCCGGGGCTGGACCGCGGTCGCGCCCACGCCCACGCCGCCGAGCGCGGGTGTCTCCGGCGGAAAGGCTCGCGGGGTCGCCGCGCGCGCCCGCTCCCGCCACCGCCGCCGCCGCCGCCGCCACCACCGCCGCGCTCCGTGCCTTCGGGTAGGTTTCTGCCTTTATGTTCTGTCCAATGGGTGCCGGGCTCCATCCCCCGCGCTGGTGCTCGCTTTACAGGTGACAGCTGCCACCGGCGGAGCGGAAGCTCTCCACCAGCGCCCCCGCCCCCCACCTCCAGACACACACACACACCCCGGAATTAAAGGCGCAGCGCGCTGCCGCCGCGCGGCTCTGGTTGCTAGGTGGGTGTGTTTCCCGGGAATGAGTGCCGCAATCCACCCACAGGGAGCTGAGGATTTTATGCCTTTAAGAAATATTTAGCACAAAATACCGGGAGATTATTTAAAAACAATCTTTTTTTTTTTTTTTTTTTCCCCAAGACTTTCAGTGCCTCTCCTGGAGTCGGATGCTGGCTTCAGGCAATTTGCAGACAATCCGCTGTACGTGGCAATGTATGTTGCACGAGGTTGAGAAGAGATGTTTAAAAAAAAAAGGAATTTTCTTATGAAGAAATAAGACATTTTTCACCTCGAATGTGGGGAGTGAAACCGCAGGAAGACATAACGGGTAAAAAAAAATAACACTTGAAACCACCATTCACATTTTGAAATATTTTTATTCTCCCCTATATACGTGCGTACATGTTTATGCTTTAAGATAAGAATGTGAAATTGAAAATAGGCTGTTTTGAAAGCTTCATTTAATCCACAAATATTTGTCGAGCACGTTGTATGTGCCAGCGCCTTTTCGGGTTGTGATATGTCAGTTAGCAAGACAGATAAAAACCGCTGGCTTGGTGGCGCTCACGTGGTGGTGGGGTGGGTAACAGAAGTAATGTGGTGAATCTGATAATTGTGTAGTTTCAGAGGTAAATACTATGGAAACTAGCGTAAAACTGGAGAGGCAGGTTGCAGTTAAGCAGGGACTTGAAGTGATCTGGAGGTTCACTAGCTAGGTGGAAGAAGAAGGAACCACCAGGGCAAAGGTGGGGTCAGTGTCTTAATTTACAAATAGAATGCCAGAGGCACCATACCTTAGTGCTGTCATTAGAGAGAGCAAGACTCTGGAGTCAAAATTCCACACTTGAATCCTAGCTCTACCTTAGGCTACTTGCTTGACCTTTATGTACCTCAGTTTTCTTACCTGGAAATGGGGGTGACAGTAATAGTATAGTGCTTACCTCATTAGGGCGTTGTGAAGATTAAGTGAGAAAATAAGCATAAAACAATGCTTGGCCCCCAGTAGACATTCAGATTATTGTCAGTAGTGTAGCCACTACTATTATTACTACTTGTTGAAAAGAAAAAGAGAAGAGTAACATGAGAAAGGTCCTCCTTTCTCTAATCCCCAAAGGCCATTTCAGTCTTTAGAATGTTTATGATTTCCAGAATGCATGATTCATCGTTTTCCCCTCACTTTTTATTTTATTTCAAGTATTTACCACAATGAAAATATTCTTTATAAATTATTTTAAAAAAAATATTTTTATTGATTTCAGAGAGGAAAGGAGAGGGGGAGAGAGAGAGAAACAGCAATGATGAGAGAGAATCATTGATTAGCTGCTTCCTACACACCCACACTGGGGATAAAACCCACAGCCCAAGTATATGCCCCAACTGGGAATTAAACCGTGATCTCCTGGTTCATAGGTTCCTCCACTGAGCAGGGCAGACTGGGCCACTGTTATTATTTTAAAATATATTTGATTGATTTCTTTTACAGAGAGGAAGGGGGAGAGAGAGCTAGAAACATTGATCAGCTGCCTCCTGCACACTCAGGGACATGCCCTTGACCGAAATCGAACCTGGGACTCTTCAGTCCACAGACCAACACTCTTATCCACTGAGCCAAACCAGTCTTGCTATTATTTTTAACAAATTTTAGTGAATAGGCCAAAGGTTGGAAAGAACATTGTAGCAATTTTAACAACATAAATAAATATTACATGTCTACACTATAGTCTTTAAATTCAAAAGGCATTGCTATTAACAGTGTTGAGAGAATGATTAGCATGTGATCACACTGCATCACATGAGGTAATTGGGCTATTGTCCCCTGGACTGACTTCTGTGACAGTTTTAATGCCTGCAGGCCAATGCTCGAGGTGACATTCATTTACTAGAACTATTCACATATTAAAACTGCTGTAGTATATATCGAAGTTTTCTGTGAAATTAAACTTTTATATGTACTAACTTTTAATTATACAAATGGGTCTACAGAGGTAAAAACAGGTGGACTAATTTGTCAAATGTTTCTTTTTAAAAAAATATTTTTTTGATTTCAGAGAGGAAAGGAGAAGGAAAGATAGAAACATCAATGATGAGAGAGAATCATTAATTGGCTACCTTCTGCTTGCCTTATTGTGGATAGAGCCTGAAACCTGGACATGTGCCCTTGACTGGAATGGAACCTTCAGTCCATAGGCCAACACTCTCCCTCTCCCTTCCTCTAAAATTAATACAAATACATATATTTAAAATAATAACAAAAAATACAAAGCAAAACCATCCTGGTTGATGTGGCCCGGTTGGTGGAGTATGGTCCTATATACCAAAGTTTGTGGGTTCCATTTCCTGTCAGGACACATATCTTCATTGTGGTTCAGTCCCTGTGACGGGAAACAACCAATTGATCTCACTTTCCTCTCTTTCAAAAAAAAAAGAAAAAAAAAGAATCAACCAATAAAACACAAAGCCAAGACAAAACAAAAATATAGCCGAAACCGGTTTGGCTCAGTGGATAGAGCGTCGGCCTGTGGACTGTGGGGTCCCAGGTTGGATTCTGGTCAAGGGCATGTATCCTGGTTGTGGGCACATCCCCAGTGGGGATGTGCAGGAGGCGGCTGATCAATGTCTCTCTCTCATCGATGTTTCTAACTCTCTATTCCTCTCCTTTCCTCTCTGTAAAAAATCAATAAAGTATGTTTAAAATATATATATACTGTATATAAGGCCTAAAGAAGTTTATGTACAAAAAAGTACAAGATGGTGAACATTACTTAACATTAACACCTAAGAAATGGTTGAGTAAGACACTTTCTTGATTTAATAGCAACAGTATACTAATTTCCTGAGGTTTCACAAAAGGAAAAATAATACACTGGACAGTCTGGCTGCTGGTAGGAAGTCTGTCCTCACCAGAGAAGGCTGGTTTGTCTCCAGGATCCATCCAGGTTCCCCCAAGGCTGCTGAGCTGTGTTGCTGGCCCACTCCTGACATGCAGACAGCCTGTGGCTTGCTCAAAACTGCCGTGGCTTTCCCTCTGATTCCCCCTTTATGGTGGAAGGGAGTGGATAACCCCATCAGTAGATAATCCCGTATCATATCCATCCTGTCCCTAAATCTTCATACAGAAACGCAAAAAAAATGGAATTATTGACACTATTGAACACTGTTACTGTTTTCAAAAAGTAATGACTTGTAGATGGGGTGGTGGATGCAGTTTCTATCAACACTTGAATGATTTTATCATCCACTATGACTACATTCCATAAGAACAGCCAGTGTCGCTCAGTGCGCTCAGTGGCTGAGGGTTGACCTATAATCCAGGAGGTCACAGTTCAATTTCCAATCCGGGCACATGCCCATGTTTCAGTCTCTATGCCCAGGGGGGACATGTGGGGATTGAGCAGAAGGCAGCGGCCAACCAATGATTCTCTCTCACCCCTGATGTTTCTATTGCTCCCTCTCCTCTAAAATCAATAAAAGTATATTTAAAAAAAAATTGAACCAAATAATTCTTACATTTTTTTTTAAAAAAGAGGGAGTTTCTATGCACAAAAATTTCCATGCAATTTATGTCATATATATAAAATCCATCCGCAGGCCCATGCTCTATCCACTGAGCCAAACTAGCTGGGGTGAAAACCACGCTTAATATTTGTGGTTTACTCCGGGAGGATTCCTTATACATCCAGAGATATAAACACAGCCATGTATACAGTCTACACAGATGGAATGGGACTGCACATTGTTTCATAACCCGTGCTGCTTTCCTGCCTGCTGTAACCAGTGCTGGTGTGGATGGAAGCGGGGCCCTGCAGGAGCTGTGGCAGGCTCCTGGGGAGAGCCGGTAAGGGTCCTCGGGCGAGGGCAGTGGGGGCAGAAGGACAGCGATGGACGCCAAAGGCAGTTCAGAAACAACTTGTATTATATTGCCTGTTTTCATTTTCACAGTCACATTTCCTTCATTGCAATTTTCACTTCAATAGCCACTTTTTATATTTTCTTTTCTTAGCCTTCTCAGGACAAATTGCTGGTTCCCTTGGAAAAATAGTTTCCATGACCTCATTGGTAGTGGAGCCTCAATCAACTGGGAGTTTTTTTACTGCCTCCTCTCTCCCCTGGGAGGAGGGAGAAGTCCCCTGTTCAGGATCATTATTGATTTCTGTGAACTCATCGTGAACTCATTTTGACTGTGATCACGAAGAACAGACAAGGGATTAAGTACGGATGGAAAAGGAATTGTGGGTACAAGCGAGTTCATGGACAATGCTTAACAGGCTTCAGGCTCTGAGCTATACAAAGAATCAAGCCCAAGGTCACAGTTAATTGGCTGAACCCAAACTTGACCTCCGGCTGATTCCAAAGCTTGTGCTCATTTACTGTGTAAAATTAGATCACTGATCACTTAAAATCAGTGTTCTGAATGTTAACAAATATAGGGGGAACTCCTCCAGTAGAAATCAAGCTCAAACCTTTGTACTTGGACATCTCAACATATTCTGCGTTAATATTTTCAGTGATTGGCCTATCGTTTGAGCAAACATTAGAGCATTAGAGCAAGGATGCCAATGCCATCGGCTCCTCAGGCGGTTTTTAATTTTAGGTACCCTGCTGTCATTGAGGCCGATTCTTCCAATGACCAGCAGTTTGCCCGTAAACATTGGGAAGATCAAATACAAAATGTCTATTTCTAGCCCAGCTGGCGTGACTCAGTGGTTGAGCCTTGGCCTATGAACCAGGAGGTCCCAATTCATTTCCAGGTCAGGGTACATGCCTTATTTGCAGGCTCAATCCCCAGTGCGGTGTGTGCAGGAGGCAACCAATCAATGATTCTCTGTCATCACTGATGTTTCTCTCTCTGTCTCCCTCCCTCCCTCCTTCCCTCTCCCCCCTCTTTCTCTCCCCCCCCTCTCTCCCAATCTCCCTCTCTCCTCAATAAAAATATTTTTTAATGTCTATTTCTATCAAGGATGAAAGACTGTAATGTGTCTTGAATATGGGTGAACCCAGTGGGAGGACATTTGTTCCTAGTTCAGTATCTTAAATTTGGAGGCAATCAGGGTAGAAAGCACTTCATATTTTAAAAAATCACATTATAAAATAAATGTAAAATTAAAAACCATCCAACATCTGCATTATATTATGCTATGTTGTGTTGTGTTGTGTTATGTTATACTGCAGTGCCGATTCCAGCTCACAGGGAGCCGTGGTAGATGCTTTATGTCGGTGGTTGTCTTGTGCTCTCATGACAGCAGGAATCGCTTTCTTCCATTAGACTTAGTCCACCACCGTCTGGCTCCTCTGCCCCCTGGTGTCTTACCCAAGTATCACCATGAGTATCTGGGGTGCCAGTAGGTGGAAGCATCAGGGACCTGAGGGGGATGGGTTCCTCAGAGTGGCAGTAAAGGGACTTTGCCCAGAAGGAATCATGTTTGTTCCTGCTAACCAGCGTAGGAGAACAAGAAAGGCCTTTTTGCCCTAGCCAGTTTGGCTCAACGGATTGAGCCTGCAAATAAGGCATGTGCCCTGAAGGGTCCCAGGTTCGATTCCGGTCAAGGGCATGTACCCTGGTTGCAGGTACATCCCCAGTAAGGGGGTGTGCAGGGGGCAGCAGATCGATGTTTCTCTGTTACCGATGTTTCTAGCTCTCTATCCTCTCCTTTCCTCTCTGTAAAAAAATCAGTAAAATAGGAGAGGAGCCAAGATGGCGGCATAGGTAAACACCTACACTGCTGCCTCGCACAATTTCAAAACTACAACTAAAAGACAGAACGGACATCATCCAGAACCACAGGAAGGCTGGCTGAGTGGAAGTTCTACAGCTAGAGGGAAAGAGAGGGGCTCACGGAGACCCAGAGGAGCTGCAAAAAGCTGAGGTACTGAGACGCGCGTGCTGAGAGAGCGGGTGCCGGAGTACCTGGCTGGCTTTCTCTGACGGGAGGGAAACGGAGACCCCCAACGGCATTGAACCCCTTATCCTACGACACTAAACCCCAGATCCAGCCGAAACTCATACGGGGAGAGTTTGGACTGTGAAAAGGAAGAGGTGCACGGAAATTTAGGGGAGTCACAAAAGATCAGAGGGCTGGTGGTGGCGCGCACGGCACTGCTCGGAGGACAGATTGCTGATTGGGCCGCTGGCTTTCGCGACTGGGCAGGAGACAGACCCTCCCAACTGCGCCACTTCTAAGTACACTGGGCCCCTGTTTCGGGCGAAACCCTGGAGACCTAGACTCTTGTGGTCCTGGCGGGCAGGGGAGCAGGGGAGCTGGAAGGCAGCGGTCTAGAGGCACTGCAGGCGCGCGCGCACAAGGACCACTCCAGCCATTACCCAGTCACGTGAGACTCAGGGGCCGTGGAGGGCGGGGCCGACTGGAAGGCAAGGTGGTCCCTTAAGCCCTGAGACTCCACCCATCCCAAGCTCAACAGAGGCTTCTGTGGTCTTGCAAGTAAAAAAGTTTCCCCGACATAGTGAAAATGCCAAGACAAGGGAAGGGATCAAAAACAAAAGAAATGGAGGGAAAAAACGACTGGATATAGAGTTCAAAACCATGCTTATAAGGTTTCTCAAGAATATGCTAGAAAAGGCGGATAAATTTAGCGAAAGCCTACTTGAGATACAAAAGAGCCAACTAGAGATGCTAGAGATGATGCATAAAATTAGCAAGCCCCAAGAGGAGATGAAAAAGGACCAACTAGAGATACTAACTGAAATAAAAAATATACAGAATCCTAACAGCAGACTAGAGAAAGGCAAGAATCAAGTAAAAAATTTGAAATATAAAGAAACAGAAAACACTCAATGGGAAAAGCAAGAAGAGAAAAGAATCCAAAAATGTGAATATAATGTAAGGAGACTCTGGGACAGCTTCAAGCGTACCAACATCAGAATTGTGGGGGTGCCAGAGGAAGAGAGAGAGCAAGATATTGAAAACCTATTTAAAGAAATAATGACTGAAAACTTCCCACATCTGGTAAAAGAAATGGACTTACAAGTCCAGGAAGCACACAGAACCCCACATAAAATGAATCCAAAGAGGAACACACCAAGACACATCATAATTAAAATACCAAGAGCAAAAGACAAAGAGAGAATATTAAAAGCAGCAAGAGAAAAACCGTTTATTACCTACAAGGGAGCACCCATACGACTCTCAGCTGATTTCTCAACAGAAACCATGCAGGCCAGACGGGAGTGGCAAGAAATATTCAACGTGATGAATAGCAAGAACCTACAACCAAGAATAA
>PVJN01062148.1:0-11094 GCA_004026805.1 Lasiurus borealis | reverse complement strand
AGGAGGAGGAGGAGGAGCAGGAGGAAGAGGAGGGGGAGGCGGCTCAGGTGCTCGCGGCCTCCAAGGAACGCTTCCCGGGACAATCTGTCTATCACATCAAGTGGATCCAGTGGAAGGAAGAGCACACACCCATCATCACCCAGAATGAGAACGGACCCTGCCCTTTGCTGGCCATCCTCAATGTTTTGCTTCTGGCCTGGAAGGTACATTCTGTAGCTTCCTATTTCCTAGGGCTTGGCTTTTGGGGAGGAGGGAAACACAGGGTAGGGGAGCCGCTGCCTAGCAGCTTGATGGCTTCCTCTCCTCTTTCCTCATTCATCAGTTCCCTTTTCTTACTACGCGAGATTCGGTTGGGGGGCTCCGAATTATACGTCTATCAAAAAGAATTGCTTGACAACCTCAGGTCTCATTTCAGTAGGAGTTTAACATTTAGTTGTGATTGGTATATTAAAAAAAAAAACACACAAAAAACTAGGGCTCAGAACATCCTAAAATCCCACGATTACTTTTAAACTATATTTTTTAATTTATTTCTTCCTACTGACTTTATCACATGTAAAAGGGTGAATAATAGGGGGAAATGATTTTCAGAAGTTATCATCAACCCACGATGTCAGGGACCAAGTTCTAATGGTTAGGGTTAGTCTATTTTCCAACTAATGCTTGTGACATTTGGGTGTGGATGCTTAAGGAAATGGTGATAGAGAAGATGTGGCCCCTGAAATTCCATTTAAGGAAAAGTATTGGTCTGAGGCTCAATTACCACAACTTCTTGGTTTTCAAAGATTATGTTTTATATCTATGCATGATTTTTACTTGCCTCCTCTTTGGCTCTTCTTAAATAGTTTGGCATTATCACCAGTAACCACGCATAAGTATGTGTTAAGGGAGCTAAAATTGTAACAACTAAAATAAAAAAAGATACAGTCAAGGTAAAAGAACATAAAAAAGGGAGGGTCTTCAAAGGAAGCATATTGAAGCCTCAGAGTGAGTTATCTATAAATGGAGTATCATATCTGAGCTTACAGATGTAGAGATACATCTCAGAGCATATTTTATTTTCAAATGGATAATTATGTCTTTAGATAAAATGTTCTCTAGACAAAAATAACCTGGAGTGTTCTGGTCAGTTAAGATATAAATCAAGTTAAGAGAATAAATACTATTGTATTTATTATATGCCTTTGTCTCCCTGTTACTAAAAAGATTTGATGCCAAAGAAATAAGATTAGAAATCTTACCAGTATTTGATACATCCTGGCACTCAAATGTTTTAAATGAAAATTGTGCCTGCTCTTAAAGCTATTTGGGATTGCAGCATTGACTTACTTGAAATTATCAAAGAGCAATGCAAGACCATACACTATAAATACTAGGTAATAGGAAACAGATTGAAATACATTGGATATCTCAAAAGGGGAAATTTTCCTTTGGTCTGGCATAGTCCCAGATAGCTTCCTGGAATCTTTGGGTCTTGAACCAAGCTTTTAAGGAAAAAAATAGAATTTAACAAGGAAATGGAATTTCTGGGAAAGAGAAGAGTATAAACATATGGGGGTAAAATAGAATGGAGAGAGAGAAAGAGAGAGAGAGAGAGAGAGAGAGAGAGAGAGAATTGGATGATTGGGGTGGTCAGTTCCTATTGGAGAATAATAGAAAATAAAATTGAAAGGTAAAGAAGAGCCAATTGATACAGAGTAGAGTAGGGAATTAGACTTGATTCTGTGGTACGGACTTCCCAGTCTTTTTGTAGGAAGGTTATAACAGTTTCCTTTAAGCTTCATTTTTCTTCTTAATTTCTATATAGTACTGCAGAAGTTCAGAGAAAGGAAAAAAATACTATGGAATATTTGGGGATAGATGAGCACTGAACTGATTCTTTTAAATATATTTTTATGATTTCAAAGAGGGAGAGCAAGATAGAAACATCAATAATGAGAGAGAATCATTGATTGGCTGCCTCACGTGCGCACAAGCACGCGCGCGCGCGCACACACACACACCCACCCCGAAACTGGGGATCAAGCCCGCAATCCAACTCAGGCATGTGTCTAACTGGGTATCGAACCATAACTGGTTCATGGGTCAACCACTGAACCACATTGGCTAGGCTGAACTTTCTCTGAAAGACATAACTTTAAATGAATGATCAAATGTTTGGGTTCCCACCAAGAGAGGTACAGTACTAGAAATAGAAAGACCAATAAGATGCAAATCTGGCCCTAGCTGATTTGGCCCAGTGGATAGAGTGTCGGGTTCAATTCTGGTCAAGGGCATATACAAGAGTTGCAGGCTCCTCCCTGGCCCAACTCCTGGTCAGGGCTCATGCAGGAGGCAACCAATCTATGTGTTTCTCTCACATCAGTGTTTCTCTCTGTCTTTCCCTCTCTTCCACTCTTCCTAAAAAAAAAAATCAGTGGAAAAATATCCTTGGGTGAGGATTAACAAAAAATAAAAATTAAAAAAAGATGCAAGTCTGTTCTCATATAAGCCTCCATTAGTGAGGAGACAGACTTATGAACAGTAATCATGATGCAATGTGAGAAGTTCTAAATGTGCTATGGAATTACAGAAAAAGAGATAATTGGGAATGGGATGTGTGAATAGAAAGCTTCAAAGAAGTGATAACCTATGAATTGGGTCTGAAGGATGAGTGAGAGAACGCCTTCCACACAGAGGGAATACTGTATTCAAAGATGCTGAAGCAGAAAAACATTTTTCTAGTTGGGGAGTACGGTGGAGGAGGGGAAAAATGCAATAGCAGGAAATAAAATTGATAGGTGGGATTAGACTGCAAGCATGTTAATGAATTTGAAGATTATTTTATAAACCTGTGGTTCTTAGTCTTCTCTCTGCCTCCAGGCTATTGCTGCACACAAAAGTTATAAATCAGTAATCCTCAATGGTTGATAGGGAGACAGATTAAAAGAATCAAGGTTAGATAGAGCAGTGTTTTTAAAGTGAGCCAGGGATTCTAGAGGTCAAAAATATTTTAATAATAATACTAATATGCTATTTGCCTTTTTCATTCTCCTTCTCTCACAAGTGTCAGTGGAGTTTTCCAGCCTGCATGATGTGTGATGACATTGCTCTAACAGTAGAATGTTTGCTTGTGTATCATGTTTAAAATTTTCTCAGTTTTCATTTTCAGTATGTTAAGTATTGATAGATGTAACCCAAATAGCTCTTCAGAAACCTCAAAAATTTTAGTACTGTAGAGGGTTCTAAGACCAAAAAGTTTGAGAAATGCTATAGTAGAGAAAAATAGTAAATAGGGTATGAAAGTAGGTGTCAGATTTCAGAGGCCTGTCACTGGTTGTGTTTAAACTTTATGTAGCTATATTAGGGAGTTATTATAAATTAGAGATCCACCAAGCGAAATTGCTTGAGACCCAGACCCAAGTGGAACCCAGCGTCAAGTCCCTGCCCACCGGAGCGTGCCTCCCCGCACACGCAGCCCCACCCACTTTGAAGGGACTTGTGGACAGAGATAAGAATAGTTTCCTGCCCTAACCTTTCCTTCTCAGGAGCTTAAATTGACCTTCATTGGAAGATGAGAATTGAACAGAGCAACACTTGTTCCCATGAAGAAATCACATGACGTTCAGCAGGTGCCTTTTGGTGTTTGGTCGTCACAGCGTCACAGTCATGGAATTTTTATAACAGAGATTACTAGATAGAGAAATGATGTGGTGAAAGTGTTCGATTTTGCTTGAGATTAAATTAGAGGTAATACTGTAATGAGCGTAGCAGGAAGAATTGATAAGGATAGCTCTTTTGGATGGGGAATTCTTTGCCTCTTTGATGTCATGGTCTAAATGATGAAATTGATGACTACCTGGATATAGGAAATGAAGAAGATGGCACCATTTTTTCTAATCTGGGCAATGGAGATTTCTTGGGCCATTCAAAAGATAGAGAAGGTGTTTTCGATGGGAAAGTTGATGTCAAATTTAGATAGTGTCAGGTTGGAAATGTCTGACAAAAATATAAATGTTCATTATACCTCTAGAAATATGGATTGGGTCAGGAAAGAGGTGAAAATTATAGAAAAAAAATAGAATTAGGGAAACATTACATAGATATAAGAAAGTATGATAACTATAAGAATAAATGAGAGTGGTGAGCAATTGTCAACTTTTTCCACCTCAGTATATGTGAAGAACTACAAATCGCCAGCATAAACATCTTCCCTATCCTCCCTCTAATTCCCTATTCTCTTTTCCATACCTTTCTTCAGTAGATGCAGGGAAAACAGGAATAAAGATTTAACTTGTTGAGGAAAAGGATTAAGGGAGAGAGGGTGTAAAAAAAAACAACTAAAAATAGGGAAATGTCATGATAATCGTCTGAGAGAGAAGCTATATAAAGAAGTAGTTATGCCCGGCCGGCATGGCTCAGTGGTTGAGTCAGTGGAATTAGAGTTGAAAGTAAAATAGTTGATCATCTCTTTTTTTGGTTATGAAGTAATGAGAAAATCAATAAACTGAACATATTAGAAGGATTTGAGTGATTCAAAGGAAGTAAATGCTGTAGTTCTGGATGGGAGATGAGAGTTAAAATGTCAAACGGTTAAGTACTGAGTTAGAAATGAAGTTTTAATTAAAATTGTCTGGACTATGGAGAGTAGGTAGGTTATCTACACTAATAAAAGAGAAAAATGCTAATTGACCATATCTCTGCTACACCCACAGCCAATCAGGAGTGATGTGCAAATTAAGCCAATAAAGATGGAGGGTAAATTTGCATATATAGGAGGGGCGGGCTGCGCCTGACACTGCCTGTGAGGTCCAGGTAACCATCGGAGACTGAGCAGGCCAGGTGGGCAGCGCCTGATGCCACCCACGGGGTCCAGTCCACCATCTGGGACTGGACAGACCTATCGGGCAGCACCAAATGCCACCCGCGAGGTCAAGGCAGCCATTGGAGACTGGGCAGGCCAGGTGGGCTGCACCTGATGCCACCCACGGGGTCCAGGCCACCATCAGGGTCAGGAAGGCTAAGCAGGCTGCTTCTGACGCCACGTGCAGGGACCAGGCAGCCATCAGGTTCAGGCAGGCCTAGCAGGCAGTGCCTGACACCACCCACAGGGTCCAATCCACCATGGGGGACTGACCGGCCAGGTAGGCTGTGCCTGACACAGTTGTGGGGTCCAGGCTGCCATCAGGAACCAGACAGGCCTGGCGGACAGCACCTGATGCCGCTGATGGGGTCCAAGCCACCATTGGAGACTGGGCAGGGCTGGCAGACAGCACCTGATGCCACCCACAAGGTCCTGGTGGCCATCAGGGTCCAGGAAAGTCAAGTGGGCTGGCTTGGTGCCATTCGCGGGGGGCATGCCAGGCACGTAGCACCTGACGCCACCCATGGGGTCAAGGTAGCCATTGGGCTTGGGTAGGCCTTGTGAGCAGCACCTGACGCCATTTGAGATGTCCAGGCCACCATCGAGGTCCAGGCAGACCAGGCATGCAGCACCTGATGCCTCCCGCAGGGTCCAGGCAGTCACCGGGGACCGGGCAGGCCTGGTGGGCAGCACCTGACACCACCCGCGGGGTCCAGGCAGCCATCAGGGTTGGGCAGGCCTGGTGAGCAGCACCTGACACCATTTGAGGTGTCCAGGCAACCATCGAGGTCCAGGCAGGTCAGGCGTGCAGCACCTGATGCCTCCCGCAGGGTCCAGGCCTCCATTGGGGACCAGGCATGCCTGGTGGGCAGCACCTGATGCCAACCGCGGGGTCAAGGCATCGCAGACAGGGCAGGCCGGTCAGGCAGCACCTGACACCACCTGTGGGGTCAAGGCAGCCATCCGGGTCAGGCAGGCCTGGCGGGCTAGCCTGATGCCGCCCAGAGTCCAGGTTATGATCAGTAACCTGGCAGGCCTGTTAGGCAGCAACTGATGCTGCCCATGAGGTCGAAGCAATCAGGGGAACTGGGTAGGCAGGGTGGCCAGAATCTCCGGGATCACTGCTCCCGGGCCACCTGTGGACACAGGTGGAGCAGGCCAGGATTGAACATTTTAATGAAATTGGATGCCTGTGCCCTGGCCCTGGTGATTCGAGGGCAGCGGGCAGTTAGCAGGCACCAGGGCTTGGAAAGGGCTAGGAGCAACCTGCAGGCATGCTACAGGAAGAGGTACTGAATTATGATGATGCAGAGGACTGGTTGGTGGATTCGTGCAAAGGTGCAGATGAGGCAGCTCTTGCTGGCGCTGAGCTTGAAAAGGGCATGGGCAGCCTGATGGTGTAAATCATCTTTCTGAAGAAGGTGCATGAAGAGGAGATCGCAGAGCTGCAGGCGTAGATCCAGTATGCACAGATCTCTGTGGAGATGGACATGTTCTCCAAGTCCAACCTCTCTGCCGTACTCAAGGACATTGCGCCAGTACGAGAAGCTGGCTACCAAGAACATGCAGAATGCAGAAGAATGGTACAAGAGCTGCTTCACCATGCTGACCAAGAGCACCGCCAAGGACGAGGTGTCTGAAAGCCACCACCTGTTCAACGTCAAGACCCTGGAGACCAAAGCATGCCGGGGCATGAACTAAGCTCTGGGAAAGCAGCTGTGAGAGCTGGAGGATAAGCAGAACTCTGATGTTAGTGCTATGCAGGACACAATCAACAAATCAAAAATGAATTGAGAACTACAGAGAGTGAAATAGATATTTAAAAGAATACCAGGACCTCCTCAATGTGGCTTTGGACATCGACATTGCAGCTAATAGGAAACTCTTGGAAGGTGAGGAGACCCAGCTCAATTTCACCAGCGTGGGAAGCATAGCCAGTGGCTACTCCCAGAGTTCCCAGATCTTTGGTCAATTTGCCTAAGGTGGTTTACAGACTAGCTCCTACTTGATGTCCGCTCACTCCTTGCCTTCTTAATACACCAGCCACATCCAGGAGGAGCAGGTCGAGGTGGAGGAGACCATTGAGGCTGCAAAAGCTGAGGAAGCTAAGGATAACCCCCTTCTGAAGGAGAAGCTGAAGAGGATGAAAAGGAGAAGGAAGTGGCTGATGAAGAGGAAGGAGAGGAAGAGGAAGAAGGTGCCAAGGAAGAATTTGAGGATGCAAAGGAGGAAGAAAAAGGGGTTGAAGGTGAAGGAGAAGATGCCCAAGAAACTGAAGACAAGAAGAAAGATGAAGGTGCTGGGGAGGAGCAAACAACCAAGAAAAGATTGAGCACTTCTTTTCTTAATTATTTCAGAAATAATTTCTGAAACCAGGTCAACCCCATCACCAACCAAGCAGTTGAGTTCCCGATACAATATGAATTAAGAAGTCAATGTATATAACATTCTGAGGTGACTCAGGTTGGACATTAAATGTTGTGCTGTGACTTTTCTCCTTATGCAGAGTATCTGTTTGCTTGCAGAGTGGCTTCCTGGCTTGCTGCCAGTCTGTACATGGTCCATGCTTATGAGTTCAGGATCAATGACAATGTGAATAATTCAGATGTTTACAATAAAAACACATGAATACATGATGTTAATGTTAAACTTCATGGAAAAAATAATCCTTTGAAACTTTGGTGGTTAGAAATTAAAGACCTCAAATCATGTGCAATAAACAGTAAATAAAGTTACACTGAATGACCAAAAAAAATACATTAGTGGCCAGAAAATGTTCCCAAATCAGGAAGGGAAGTCACAGGGTGTATATTATTGCTACAAATACAGTATTTCCTACTTCTTACAACATACACAATGTAATGTATTAGATGCCTTTCTATCGCATGAAGTATGTATTCTCATAGAATAATACTGGTACATATGTTATAGTTATGGTAGTATGTCATATCCTATCTATATTAATAAAAGGGTAATATGACCATGAGACCTTCCAGAAGTCCTTCCAGACAAAGCCATGGTGGTAGGACCAAGGCAGAGGTGGTTAGGGGTGATCAGGCCAGGAGGAGAAGGCAGTTACTGGGGTTGATCAGGCTGATGGGGGAGGGAGAGGCAATCGGGTCAGGAGGCAGAGTGGTTAGGGGTAATCAAGTAGGCAGGCAGGTGAGCAGTTAGGAGCCAGCAGTCCCGAATTGGGAGGGGGTTGTCCGACTGCCCATTTAGGCCTGATCCCACAGGAGTCTCAGATTGGAGAGGATGCAGGCCAGGCTAAGAGACATCCCTCATCCCCGTGCATGAATTTCGTGCACTGGGTCACTAGTTATTAATAATCTGTAAAATAGTTGAGCTATGATATTCCAACAAATCAAGAAAGAAGAAAAGCTATCCATTAAATTACTCAAACTCAAATTTCTATGACTTTTTAACTGGTATCAGGTAACTTTCTCAAATTTATATCTTGGGATACATTCAATTTGCTTCTTTATGCTATATTTGGTTGAGCCACTACCTATGAACCAAGAGGTCACAGTTCGATCCCTAGTTGGGGCACATGATTGGGTTGCATGCTTCGTCCCTGACCGTGCAGGAGGCAGCCAATCAATGATTCTCATTGATGTTTCTGTCACCCTCTCCTTTCCTTTCTGATATCAATAAAAATATATTAAAAACAAAAACTGATGCCATTTATAGGTGTATTTGAGGGCTGTGACACATTTAATTAGGCTAATTAATTATAAAAATCAATTTAGAAGATATATAAAATATAAAATTTATGTGATGATATTGGCTTTATTTTATAAATGTTGAAGCTGAATCCTTTTGCTTTTTAAAAATATATTTGTTTATTGATTTCAAAGAGGCAGGCAGAGGGACAGTGAGATAGAAACATCAACGATGAGAGAGAATCATTGATTGGCTGCCTCCTGCATGCCCTACACTGGGGATCAAGCCTACAATCTGGGCATGTGCCCTGACGGAGAATCGAACTGGGAATCGAACCATGACCTTCTATTTCATAGGCTTACACTCAACCACTAAGCAATGCTGGCTAAGCCATTATGCTTATATTTTTCTACTTTTTCATACAATTAAAACATATTTTTAATGATTTCAGAGAGGAAGGGAGAGGATGAGAGAAACAGAAACATCAACGATGAGAGAAAATCTGATGGGCTGCCTCCTCCATACTCTCTACTGGGGATGGAACCCACAATCTAGGCACGTGCCCTAACCAGGAATCCACTCAGTGACCTCTTGATTTATACCTTGACTCTCAGCCACTGAGCCACACCGACTGGGGTTGCATATAATTTAAATTTTACATTATGAGACATTTTTTAACATTTCTGCCTTAATATTTTTGTTTATGAAGGTATTAATATAACAGTAAAGGGAGTCAAGAGAGGAACATCAAGATTCGGAAGCAAGGCTCTTTTATATTAAACTGGTTTTGTTGTAGGCAGAGGGAAGGGCACCAGGTGTTTGACCTATGACAGTGGTCAGCAAACTCATTAGTCAACAGAGCTAAATATCAACAGTACAATGATTGAAGTTTCTTTTGAGAGCCAACATTTTTAAACTTAAACTTCTTTTAATGCCACTTTTTCAAAATAGACTCGCCCAGGCCATGGTATTTTGTGGAAGAGCCACACTCAAGGGGCCAAATTGCTGCATGTGGCTCTGGAGCCGCAGTTTGTCGACCACGGACCTAGGGATCAGACCAGACCTGGGTTCAGCAACCTTGGTATTTGAAATCTGGCTAGGAAAGAATTCAGAGCCAAGATTCAAAATGTAATAGAACATTTATTTGGTAAATCTCAGAGGTAGAAAAGTTGTTCCTAGAAGAAATGGGCATAGAAAATAAGTGATGGGGTAAAGGAAGGGCTTGGAGCTTAGATGTGCGGAAGGCAATAGTAACCACCTGGAGAGAAAAAGGGGAAGGAGAGTGCTCTGAATCCTTCCTGAGGGTTTTAAGGGTGGAGATTTTAGGGGAGGTCTCAGGGGAAGCTTTAGCAGCTTTCCAGATACTGTATGTCCTTTCAGGATTATGGTCTCCATTGATTGATTGGTTAGCGCTAGGGATCATTATTCTATGCAGCTGTGGCTGGTTTTATTTTTCTTCTGGGTCTGGAACTGAAATACAACTGAGGCCTAGGTGTTATCTCTAGGGAGGGAAGGCCAATGGGTCCAAAGCACAATCAATGTTGTGCTAGTGGGACCTGGAGGCTAGATCCCACCCTACAATTGTCCTTTGCTAGGCACCCAAGGCTTTCCATCCTGGTGACCTGTACCTGGCCCATCCACCTTGCTCTGCTCAGGTCTGTCTAACTGCATACCACAGTTTTTCCATTAGTCCTAGAAACCATAAAATAAGAATACCTTAGATTCTTATCTTGGTAAAAAAACAAAACAATACAAAAAGAGCTTAAGGTTGAAGAAAAATAGGAGGAAAAGACATCACCACTCTTCACCCCTCAGCTTCACAAACTATCTCCCCACCCCCCCAAAATACACAAACACACACACACACACACACACACACACACACACCGGAACTAGATCAAAACATGCTACAGCCTGGTTTGGTTCAGTGGCTAGAGTGTCGGCCTGTGGATTGAAGGGCCCCAAGGTTCGGTTCCGGTCAGGGGCATGTACCTTGGTTGTGGGCACGTCTCCAGTGGGGGGCGTGCAGGAGGCAGCTGATCAATGTCTCTCTCATCCATGTTTCTTTTTTTTTAAAATTAGATCTTTATTATTCAGATTATTACATTTGTTTCTCTTTTTTCCCCTCCATAACACCCCTCCACCCAGCTCCCACCCCTCCCTCTGCCCTTAACTCCCTCCCATTGATCTCATCCATAGGTGTATGATTTTTGTCCAGTCTCTCCCTGTACACCCTTCACCCCTTTCCCCCAAAGAATTAACAGTCCACTCCCTTTCTGTGCTCCTGATTCTATTATATTCACCAGTTTATTCTGTTGATCAAATTTTTAATTCACTTAATTTTTAGATTCACTTGTTGATAGATATGTATTTGTTCATAATTTTTTGACTTTTACCTCTTTCTTCTTCCTCTTCTAAAAGAGTACCCTTCAGCATTTCATATAACACTGGTTTGGAGTTGATGAACTCCTTTAGCTTTTTCTTATCTGTGAAGCTCTTTATCTGCCCTTCAATTCTGAATGTTAGCCTTGCTGGATAGATTATTCTTGGTTGTAGGTTCTTGCTATTCATCACATTGAATATTTCTT
>PVJN01062147.1:0-11095 GCA_004026805.1 Lasiurus borealis | reverse complement strand
CTGTGAAATCCATATAGCAAATAACCATCTGTTAACAATTTATCTGACAAATATTTATGGGGGGCCCAGGCATGCGAGGGCTCATTTGGACATGCAACACTCACAAGTGTTTGTCCTCATAAGTGTACGTTTAATAGTTGACTATAATTAATAGGTCAGCCTAAACATGAAAAATTCCAATTCCAGAGCCTATTTTTTAGTAAACATCCTGTTACCCGTCATATTAACTATCCCGTCTTCCAATAGGATTCTGAATCTGTCTGGGTAATCTTAGGCCAGGTGGCCCTGTGACCTTCCTTGCATGTTAATTACATTAGCATGCTTTAGAGGAAAGGAAAAAAGGAAGAAGTTTGAGGTAGGATATCTGGTTCAAGTTCAAGTAAAGTTCCAGTTCAGATCAGGTGTTTTTCTATAAAAAGAGTCATTAAGCTGGGTGACCTTTTTAATCCTTCTGAATTTAAACATGCTAAGCATATAATACTTCATTTTTTTCTCCCACATGCTTTCCCATCTGTTACATATTGGTGCTTTAAGAATGGAGGTTATTTTAGCCAAAACCAGCTTCAAACTGCTCCTGTATCTCAGAACAATTGTCCATTATGTTAACTTACCAAAATTTTTTAAGTCGAGTTCTATTTGTAGTAGGCTTTGTGATAGTTATTCCTTTCTCGCAAATACACTAGTTAAATTGATTATGACAAACGCAAACCTCAGAAAGCAGATCTTCTTCCCTGTATAATACTTATCAACTTTTTGAATAATGTTGTAACTGTTTACAGTGAAACCAGGGTACTAGTCCACTGATGTGATAAGACTAGTGCATTTCCTAATATTAGAAACAAGTCAAAATGCATTGTTTTCACTTCCTTTGCTGAGTTTAGTTGACCTCATCCAAATTAGGAAAACACTTAGCTTGAAAGTTTGCCCTATAATTTAAACAGAAAATAAAAACAAAATGATTATCAGAGGCCTTGGTTTATTTTTCACTATTGCTTAATTTTAAATATTTTAGATGTAAGTAAATTAAGTTTTGCAGCATTTATTGTGCATTTTTTATTTCAAAAGATACATACATTTTAAGCTTTTAAAATGGATAATATATAAAGGAATTCAAGTAAAGAAAGAATTTTGCCTGTAATTTTTCATCTTAAAGATAGCTACTATTATGGTGAGGAGGAGCTTTTTCTACATATCTGTATATTTATATAAATGTATGCAAATATATGTATATATAAACATTTATAATGAAACAACTATATTACTCTGCACTGCTTTACTGAATTATAAGTGAGTTGGGACACAAAAATTGTGTGTATTCTTTATCTTAATGGGCCAACCGTAAAATACTACATGTAGGTAGCCATTTTTTTCCTACCTTAAGTTACATACATTTTTATTCACTCTAAAATAAAAATGATCCTAAGAAAATGATGCATTTAAGATAAGAATTATCAAAAAATAGATTTATGAAATTAGTGTAACTAATAGAGCTAAATGTAAATCATTGTCAGGAAATATTCTTCCTACTTTTTAAAGATAAACAGCTTAGTATGTATATATTTTGTAATTAGCATGGCATGGAAGGGAGAGACCTGATATTTATGAAACATTTACAGATACCAGGCTTTGTGATAGGAAATTTAAATCTGCTATTTTACTTAATCCTTAAGATTATAAGGAGAATTCAGTATTATCCATTTGACAGTTAAGGAAACTGAGATTCAGAGATTTTTAATAGTTTGCCCACAGTCACACTGTTAAATATGATATAGAAAGATAAAAGCATTCATAATTTCACCACTAGAGTAACTACTGGTAATTGTGTCATATCGTTTTTAAACGCATATTCTATGCATATTCTATTCCATGGATTTTATTGCTCTCATTCCTTTTCTGTTCCTTTTCTTTCTTTTTACGATGAGATCATGATAAACAGACTGTTTTATACCTGGTGCTTTTTTTCACTTGGCTGCTTGCTTTCACTCCCTTTTAATAACTATAAGTTAAGGAAGCATTATTTATCATAGTTACCAGTTCCTAATAAATCCATATTTGGGGTATTTATAACCAATGGTTCAATACACAGTCTTGCATATTTCTCTTTTTGCATGCATACAAGTATTTCTGTAAGCAGAATCAGAAAGCTAAAAATCCCTGAGACTAAAAGCATGCACACAATCAATTATAAATACTATGGCAATGTGGCCTTCCAAGATTTCACCAGTATTTACTCCTGTGACCTCATGTAAGAGTGCCCTCTTTACTGCCCCAGCCAGAGGAGGGATAGAAGAGATCATTCATCCCTTTCCTTTACTGATCACACACTACTGACTCTGAGAGATCGAAAGGTTTGCCCATTAATTTAAATGTAGTAATAACTGAGTTTAAACCCCGCTGAGATTATAGTATCAAATACAAAAAACAACAACAACAACACAATAATAATGAGAGGCAGCACTTAGGAATGCCAACCGCTGTTCAAAACACTTTTAAAATGTGAAGCCCTCTATGTTGTGTGCAGTCACTATGCTCAGATTACAGATAAAGAAATGGAGGCCTGAGAAGCTAAGTGACTTTTCACCAAATCAACACATTTTAATTGGGCAGCATGGCCCAAGAGTCCATGATCTGAGCCTGTGCTCTATATTTCTATTTTACACTTATTTTCTAAAAAGTGAGTTTCCAGGAGTTATTCCAACCAAGCTGCCCAGCAGGTTTATTAAAAAATCATGAGCACAAAAAATTTATATGTATCATCGAACAGAGGAATTAGGGACTTTGAGTTAAAAAGAACCCAGTGGGGTGCGTGTGTGCGTGTGTGTGTGTGTGTGTGTGTGTGTGTGTGTGTGTGTGTGTGTGTGTGTCGGAGATTGTGGAGCGTTTTGGGCAATCACATCAGTTCTGACTGGTCAACTCTAGCTGGAGTGTCCTGGGAGTGAGAGCATAGACCACAACCCCCGCTCTCTGTGAGTTGCTGGAGACACAAATCTGGCAGTTAGGCAAGCCTTCGAGTTGAATATGAGACTTGGGAATAAATGGGACTGAAAATATCTTCACAGCTTAAAGTTACTAAAAATGAGGTATCAGTAAGGGTGTTTCCTGTGATTCAGTAAAAAAGAACACAATTAGCAAGTTAAGGAAGAAGTCTGTTCCAAGTTTATACCTCAGTGACTTGAGACTCTCCACTCAGATTGGTTGCACAGCTCACTGTTTGTGTTGTAGGTACAGTATAGCAATGTGTAGGTATACAGGGGCTTCATTCCTTCACAGCTTGTTGGGGGTTGGTGAGCTTCTGCAAGCTTAGATTGACATTACCCGCCTGCCTGCTGTAGGGGGCAACATGCCTGCTCCCCTACGTTAAGCAAAACACACATCCTTCTGAACCACACCTGCATCTCCCCTCTCCATCTCCACAGGCAGACCCTCAACACTTCTGGAATCCCTTTTCTCTCCCTGCATCTCCTGGGAATCTCAGTGGTCCCTTCCACTGCTCTGCCACCTCAGGTCCATTTTCCTCCAACGTCTCTGGTTGCCCTGGCATGTCTACCAGTCCTGATGCTTTGCAAACCTCAGCCAGGGACCGAGCCACTAGGCTTCAAGTTCCATTTGCCACAGCACCTGGTGATGGAGGAAACATTTGACTTGTTTCACCCACTTTCTATAAATTCTGTTTTTGAACTCTCGCTCTTCTTTTCGTTCCTTCATTCCCTTTTCCTCCTCACTCATCCTCTCCTAAAACATAGGCTTAAATGGACTTGGGTTGAAGAAGATTTCGGTGAAATGAATTCACATTTTCTTCTGCATGCTCTCATTCCACAAGGCTTTGAGACCTATGGTAAGTTTTGGTTCTCGTGGTGGGTACTTCTTTGAAATGTAAATCTAAAGAATATAAGTATTTAATTTGTTATTCAGATTAAGTCAAAACTGCACAGTTGGGTAGAGAAGAACTCTTAAACCAGCTCTGAATGTTCTCTCTTATTCCACAAGGAGCCCCTAATAGAGGTCCATGGAACCCTAGCACTCTTAGGAACACAGTTTAAAAACCATGTTCTAGAAATGAGGAACTATTTAAAGTTGAGTAGCCAGGGGATAAGTTGGTAAAAGTAATGAATGTTTCCTTGTGATTCAAGGCAAAGTGAGAAACCAATATGATTGGATTGTGACCAGAAAACACGTTTGAGCTTAGTTTTAATTATGCAGAAATAGATGATTTCTTTTCTCCTCCAATAAAGTTCTGAACATTTTTAACTACTAACAGATACATGCAAAGATGACTTGCAAAGGGTGGGTTCTAATATACAACATACCATTTCTGATATATGTGTGTATATGTATATAATTATTTGACGCATATGTTCAAAATGTTTTTATTTCAAGGATCAACAGCCATAAATTGAGGAAATAGAAGCAGACAAGTTAAACAATTTTTCCAAGCTGGCATACTGGCTCAAGAAAATATAGGATTTGTCAAGATGGCAGTTTGGATTTCTTTCCAAGTTCATGGCTTGATATTCTAGTCTTCTTTCATTTCTACTTTCACATGGAAGTTCTGCTGTACTCTAAGAGAACTGTAGCAAATTTTAACCTTACAGCTACTAAAGGATGGAAAAAATGAGGGAACTCTACACTAATAAAAGAGTAAGGGCATGCTTCGTGATGCCTACCAGCCAATCAGGCATGAGTATGCAAATTAACCTAACAAAGATGGTGGTTAATTTGCATACAGAGGCTCCTAGAGGCCAGGGGTGGGACACAGGCATTCTGCACAGCCCCAGATGCTCTGGGCCTCTGAGCATTGTGGGAAGGTGGGAAGGCGGAAAGGTTATCCATGTGGGAGCAAAAAAGTGGCTCTGGCCAGAGTGAAGGCTGTGCCAGCAGCCAGGGGAAGGAAGGCCCATTCTTGCATGAATATTTGTGCATCAATCCTCTAGTATATATATATATATGTCTTATTGAAGGTAAGTCAAACACTCGATTGACATAACCATGAATAACACATCATCGTTGATAGCAAAGGTAAAGGATTAAGGATTATTCTACACTAAATCATTTAGCCAGCATTTTGGTAAAAAAAAAAAAAAAAAAAAAAAAAAAGTGTTCTTTTTTGTGAATGAAAGAAGGGTTTTAAAGAGAAAACCACTGGTTTTGCTTCTGTAGTGGTTAGCTCCAAGGGATCTAGAATTGTAGACGGTTCTGAGGGCCTTGATTTTGAAGTACTTGTGTTTATACAGGACAGGCCATATCCTTATGTGTCCATTAGTTTCATCTATAGACATGTTGTAGTAGGAATGATCTAATGTAACATTTGTTAGATAATTTGTAATTTCTAAATTACCTTGTCTTGAGTAACTTCCTACAGTGACCTCAAAATGGAGCAAGCTACCTTGGCCAAGTGTTAGCATTTTGTTTATTGTCTGTTTTCTCTATTTTAAAAAGTGCCAGAAACCAATAATTATCTCACTAATAGAAAGTGGACAAGGAACCGGGAAGGCTGGTCAACCTTGAAGCTCTGAAAGGTCAAAGCCAGCCATCCCCTATCTAATTGAGACAATGAACTTCCCCATCAAATAATCATGTAAATCCTTACTGATAAGATAATCTACTTGTTACTAGAATTGCCTGCTTCAGGGCAAAGGGTGTATCCCAAACCTGAATAAAAGGGATGGCAAGGCCAAAGGAAGGGTGTAGTCCTTTCCACTACAGGAAGGCTCCCGTCTAGCCCCCCCAATATCGCCAAATTAATACTTTTCTAGTCTCTCTTTTCATTTGCGTGCAGCCTCCTCCAGAATCCAAACCCTGAACCGGGAACCCTGAACCACAAGTGACATGAAAGAGGTTCCCACAAAAAAGAGCTAGGATTAAAGTTTACCAGACCTTCCAATTAAGGAAGGTTTAATTGGAAATTGGAAAATATGTACTTCTCTACACCTTACACACTCCAAATATATTGTCTTACTATAATTCATCTTCCTAATGTTTCTAATTAAACTCTCAGGGTGAGTTTGGACAAAAATTGGTTCATTCTACCCCATTTCATATAAATGATGGGCATTAGTCACAGATAAAATTAAAGTTACAAATATAGGAACCATTTCTCATTGAAGTAATATCTGAAAATTTTTTATTACATGTGGTTATATGTATGAATATATGCCTATATGTGTATATTCATGTTTCAGTAAGTATATATTTATAACTTGTAAATGTATCGTTGGCTTCCTGATAGGCATATAATTTATTAGACATTGAATTCAGTCATTTAATTAATTCTACCTTTGGTTAGAAAACATCTTTTCTTAGCACCACTGATCAACTTCACTCACTTACAATTGCTGTTTTGTGGTTCATTGTTGTATGCACATATAACAAAGCATGGAATTACAGACGAGCTCTGCATAACCAAAAGCAAGGACTACATTTGTCCCATTTGTGCACCATTTCTGGTCAAAGGTAACCTTTCCTCCAGTAACAGATTTGATCATGGAGATTTTTGTCTTAGAAAAAAAATACACACAATTGTTTGTTTGTAAGAATTGTTTGGCCACTGCCGGCCTTCTGGACTGAGAGGTCCCATTGTCGGAGTCTTTGAAGATAATAAGAATGGGCAGGAGATCTATTCTTCTGGGAAAAGCAGAGAATTACATGTTGTAGTGTCAGGAAGGGAGCAGTCACTTTATGTGGGCATTTTCCCTGAAGCTGGTATTTAGAGGATTGTGTTTTCTGACCCTTGAGGCACTTTTAATTTTCTCAACATAGAAAGGTCTGTATTTCATCTCAGCAACAATTACGGTGAAAACAGCTCTAAGTAAAAGTGGATTGAAAGTTATTGTCCTCCCCAAATGGTACTATTGTGTATTGTTTTCAAGGAGCTATTTTAAAAAGAGAGAAAGGGGGGTGGGGGAGAAAGGGAGAAGGGAGAGAGAAACCCAGAAACCAAGAACAGAAAAAGCAAAATGCTGAGTGAGGATGTGAGGGATTAGAGAGAGGATATTTTGAGATTTAGAGGCCTGTCATCAATTCTCAGTTTCCTCCGAAGATCCAAGAAGTGCTGATGGAGAGTTTCTTTATGCAGCGTAGGAGTTAAAGTTGCAGAATTGTCTTTGCTCCAGGAGCTCTCTAATAACTCTACTTCCAATTCAAATTTTTTCCCCTTTGATTCTCTGAGTGTCTATACTCGGATGAATACCCGTTTGCTTTGTCCAGGTCAGCTCCCATTTGCTTTCTAAGTTGTCCTTCCACTGTGGGACCAGGATCTCGTGCAGGCTTGCAGGGGACAGCTGTGGTTCCTATTGGCTCTTCTCAGAACCTTCCTTTTGGGACCTGCCCATCCCCCAACTCATGGGGTTATGATGGACCTGTCAGTCAGGAGCTTCCACCTCTTCCACAGAAGCTGGACCAATGATGCCTGCTCACCCACTAGAGACCTTTTGGGGACCGGAAGGGCTACTTGGAGCCAGAGATGTTTCTCTCCTTGGGAGATTTGGAACGATTAGGGCCACTTAAGTTTAAAATGATAGTCCTCCCCATCATGGAAAGAGAATCCTTCCACGAAGCAAAACAAGAAGAGGGAGTTCTCTGAGACCATTCAGAAAACACCTGAATTTGGCCAGCGTAAAGAAGTCAGCACCAGAACATTTTAGTTATAGCAGCAACAGATTCTATTTTACCTGAAGACTAGTTTAAGGTCAATTTCTATTTCTTGTAGAGGAAATATTTTCTTTAAGATCGTTTAAGTCTGATTGTGATAGAAATAAAAACCTTACTGGTTCTGCCAAATCTACTGATTTGGTTCTACTGAAACCTAATCCATGCCTCTTGGCTACATTTCTGCATTAACAGTAATCTGCACTACATTTCTGGCTTCTCTCACTAAGTTGTTCAACGTGCTTTGTGACACTTATGATACATTTCTTCTGCCAGGACTTCTTCTTCTCCCGCCCTTAAGATATGAGGGCTCCTCCTATGTTTTTGTTCATTCTAGTTGGTTCTTAGTCCTCACCACCCAGCCCTAAGTCTGGTCAGTGGAATAGCAGTGATGGAGCAGCCATCCTCACTCTAGCCTTGGAAGCTCGGTGCTGGGGCTTCCAGAAACAGTAACAGCAACACAGAAACAGTGGTGGGAAGTAAGCAGGATTTTGTCCTCAAAGTGAGACCACATCCACCACTCTCCAAGGTGCCCATGTAAATATTTTTAAAACTGAGTCCTTGTAGATCAAATTAGCCTGGCACTCATCAAATTTCGGCCTTGATTTATGTGAACAGAACTCTATACTCTCTGGCAAAAGAAAGGATATCAACACTCCATCTTCAATAAAAAATGGACTCTAAAAATAAAATAATGATTGGAAAGCACGTACTCCAAGTGGAAAAGATTAATACTGGAAATCCTTAATTATTGGGGATTTTCTTAGTCTTTTTATAGCTTCCCTTTCTGGCTCTCCACTCTTGAGTTTTTACTACTTATTGGCACTGGTACGAGAGAACAGATACAATGAGATCTAATTTGGAGTGGACAGTCTGCCACGTGGCAGTGCCTTTGGGAAATTTTAGTAGAACAGGTCACTGTATAGACTTTCTGTCGTATGTGATGTAGGGATTAGAGTCAAATTAGGTATTTCTGTGAAGCGTTACACATACCCAGGCACAAGTGCATGCTCTCAACATACGCTGACATGCATGTACAAGAAAATGCTGGAGTCCCCCAGGGCTCTCTAAGATGGGAATGAGCAGCTGTATCAGCCTCACCTTGGAGAAGAGAATATGGATTCCCTTTCTACCAGGTTAGTGAGCACATGGCTTCCCACCAGCTGGACTCGGGTGGAGCTGAGGTTCTTCTCGGTTGCAGGTCAGCACTCCCCACCTTCCATTCCAACTGAGGGTTGTTGACCTTCCCGTTGCTCACTCCCATCCTGCTTCAGAGACACATTCCTGTTCAGTGTGGCAGGAAGGCCCATTTCAGCCTTCTCTTCCATTGAGTAAGCTCCCCCAAAATTAAAGTAAACTCAGCTCCCCAAAGAGCAAAATATTATCACTAATACTGGGATCTACCAATATCACGCACCAGGCTTCATCAGCAGAGGTCCTCACTGGTAACTTGACCATGTTGGACTTCTTTGCTAAGAGATAAGAAAAAGAAAGTGAAGCAAGCAGGATGACCAGTGGACATTTCTTGATATTTTAAGCTAAAAATGAAAAGTTTGGGAAATAACACTTCAAGGGTGGGGTATTCTATGAGTTGTCTGCAAAGACGACGAAAGGGTTTGTGTGCTCCTTTCACGCTCACAGGGATCTTGTAGTCAGGCACTTTGGGGAACTGGGGGGCTGTGGTCTGCAGCTGTGGAATCACATGAGACTGAACCTCTTTTTAGGACCAGGTCTGAAAGTCTGGCAAGGCTAAGAGATCCTGCGAGAAAATATGTGAAGAGACACAGAGAAGGATGAACCTTTAGAGGTAACAGGAACAGACGTGAAAAAATGATATGCTTTCAGCGAGAACTAGTTATAAGGGAAATGCTTCTCTTTTGCTGAAATATTGTAAAACAGCAATTTCTCTAACAGCCACATGATTAGATCAACAACAGATTAAGGAGAATTACACATTACTTAAGAATGAAAATCCAGCACGGCAGATGGGTTCAGCAATATCAAAATAATAGTAGATCAGACATTAATGTTATTACTAATTTTCTGTTCAGCTTGTTAATTTCCTCTATCACAGGATCTATCTTTTTCTACCTACCGAGAGATGGCTTTAAATAATATTTTGAAATTATTTCATTAATTTGGTGTTATTTATCAGTGTTTTGTGCCAACTACACAGATCTAATCAGTAAGGAATTAGAATGACAAAGATAGGTCATTCGTACTTTGCTATTGAATCTCTTATCTCTATGGGATTTAAATATAATTAAATGAACCCTTCACATAAATTAACAAGCAACATGAAGGAAATTAATATCGCTGTCACTATTCACATTATTCTAATTTTTCTTTGAATATTTTAAAGTCAATAGAAACTCTCCAAAGTGACTGATCAAAATTCTTCCATTCAAATCCTTACATCTTTCTCTTTTCATAATGAAAATATAATAATGGGAGATGAGGGGAACTTTGGGTACTTCATACAATGTCTACCTGGTATAAAGAGAAGCCATTGTGAATGTGAACAGTTGCAGGTGTGATATGAATCCAATGGCAGCGTTTCAAAGGAATGGATCACTTTAAGTTGGAGGTTCAGGGTAACTATGTGATCTGAGACAATGAACCTTTCTGAATTTTGGGGAAAAAAGGTAGTTGAAATATGCAGTCATCTAAGAAGTTGAATTGATCTGTAGAGAATCAGATTCACAGAGATATTAAATATTTAAAATCTCTGCTCTTTCACATGGAAATTTACCAAATAAAATTATGGTTAAGAGGTCTTCTCAGTCATTCGTTTTTCAATTCATTAATACTTATTATTAATATTATCTCCTGTAGATAGGATTTTGTTTCACACTAATAAGTTAGTTTCTGACAAAACATTACACATCACATAATGAAAAATATTTTCCAAAAAGAGTTACTGATTTTTATAATTATTTATTTTTTAAAAGCATGTATTTAAAAGAAACAAAAGTAGAAGTCCCCATTTATCAAAAATAAGTGGAATTTAAACTGCATATATACCTGATTTTAAGAAGAAAGACTCCAGGAGGAGCCAAGATGGCGGCATAGGTAAACACCTACACTGCTGCCTCGCACAACCATTTCAAAACTACAACTAAAAGACAGAACGGACAGCATCCAGAACCACAGGAAAGCTGGCTGAGTAGAAGTTCTACAGCTAGAAGGAAAGAGAGGGGCTCGCAGACACCCAGAGGAGCTGCAAAAAGCTGAGGTACGGAGACGCGCGCACTGAGAGAGCGGGTGCCCGAGTACCTGGCTGGCTTTCTCTGACGGGAGGGAAACGGAGACTCCCAACGGCATTGAACCCCTTATCCTACGACACTAAACCCCAGATCCAGCTGAAACTCATACGGGGGGAGTTTGGACTGTGAAAAGGGAGAAGTGCATGGAAATTTAGGGGAGTCGCAAAAGATAGGAGGGTCTGGTC
>PVJN01062146.1:0-11095 GCA_004026805.1 Lasiurus borealis | reverse complement strand
GCTCCAGTTCTTGCCAGGGGAAAGCCACATACAGAGAGAGCATAAGTCTGTCTTTTTCTTCTTTTCATTGCCACTTTATCACTGTAAATTTTATTATGTCTTCATCCTGTTAGGAACTAAGAATTCAAAAGTGTAGGAGAAGGGGTAATAAATATCCCCAGCATTGGGCAAGCTCAAGGCAGCAGAATTGGCCTCTTACTTTGTGATATTTTTTGGGGGATGAACTATAACATTTAAGAGGTCTTTTAAAATATTTTTATTGATTTCAGAGAGAGAGAGAGAGAGAGGGAGAAAGAAATAGAAATATCCACGATGAAAGAGAATCACTAATCAGCTGCCTCTTGCACATCCCCTCCTGGTGAATGAGCCATCAACCCAGGCATATGCCCTGACCTGTAAGTGAACCAGTGACTTGATGCATGGTATTATACTCAAACGACTGGAATCACCCCAGCTGGGCTTTAAAGGATCTTTGAAGGTCAGATATATAGACACCTTCCTGTATAGTACTATTATGGTCTACCTTGTTTATATTTAGTGGATATTTTTTAAGGTAATTTTAATCAATGTTTACTCAAGAGTCATTGAAGAAAACAATTTGTGATTTTTGGCAAATACATACACTCAAGTGGCTGAATCTTTCTACAAAGGTAGTCTAAAAACCAGTGTTAAATTTGTTTCTGATAACTAAATTCATTGTGGTAACAAATTGGTCTGATAATTTTCTTCATCAAACTAATTCCAAAATTTTGAACATCAGTATATTTAGAAAGTAGTTTTAAAAACCAGGTTACAAAATAATGGTGCAATAGCCTAAAATTAATATTTGCTACATATATGGCTTAATATCAATGATAAGGTCAGGACTTAAATACTATTACTTTCTTTTCAGGCTGTTCCAAAATTCTATACTAGCATACTCACATATCTTTTCATTCCTAAAAGTAAGAATATTGGGTGAAAATTTTCAGGTTGTAGTCTGTATTTCTTAGTTCTAGCTGTACAGAAAATTCTTGATTATGGGTCTAATCGCCTTTTTAAGTAGCCATATACCTGAATGAATAGCATATTAAGTCTATTTCTCCCAGAAGGAGCATAAAACCAAATTCATAAGACTATACATTGTTAACATTAACAGTAAAGATAGTGTTCATCTTTGTTATATTTGCTGTCAAGTGTCCAGATACCAGCATTTTTCTTTTGTTTGTTCATTTGGTGAATATATAATTATCAGAAGTCTACTATATAAGCAGACATCATAGCGGCGCCCAATTCCAGACTCATGGGATTTTTGTATAGTTGACGAGGATGAGTTTGAGGACCTGAAATATCCTTTTAAACAATCAGACTCACAAGTAACCAACTCCTCTTATAACTAACCCCAAGCTTATATCATCTATTGATTTGCTTCAATCTGAGTCTTTTCTAAGCTCAGGTGGCCAGATCATCTGTCTCAAGCCATTTCAGTTCCATGTCCCACCTCAATCTCATGCTTGACTCTGAATTTTGCTTCAATGTCTATTGGCTTAGACCCTTTGATTTTCTGAATACAGAATAATCAATTTTGGTCTAGATAACATCACTGAAAAGTCCTTTTACTATCATAGTTTTTTTCAAACTACTTGTATTAAAACCTTGATCACTTCTGATTAATAATACTGTCAATTTAAGTGGACTATATATTTTAGGTTTGTAAAAAATCTTAGAAGCTCTTTATCAATCTCATTTCCCTCCCCCCACTTCTGTTCAAATGAATTTTTGTGTGTGTGTAAATATACTTGAACTAGAGGCCTGGTGCACAAATTCATGCACAGGTGGGGTCCCTAGGCCTGGCCAGTGATCAGGGCCGATCGGGGCCATCTCACTGAGTCCCAATTGGTGCCTGCCAGTGAAGAATGTGGGGATATACAGGAAGAGGAACCATGGAAGGTTGGCTGACCAGCCTGGGGGAGAGACCAGCTGCAGGGAGGGACCGTGGGAGGTTGGATGGTTCAGGGAGCCTGGGAGGTTGGCTGTGAAAGCATACTGACCACCAGGAGGCAGCTCCTATGTTGAGCATCTACCCCCTCAAGGTCGGTGCACGTCATAGTGACGGGCCAACTGATTGTTCTGGTCGTTTTGGTCATTCAGTTGTAATGGTCACTTAGGCTTTTATATATATATATAGATAACAATAGCTAATTGCTGCTGCATACACACCCACACACATACCCACACCACCTCTTTTCCCTCAAAGAACACAAACCAATGACAAAAAATTAAAGTTTGGAATAGCATGAATACTATGCCATCATTTGTGGAAAAGGAATGGACTTATATATGCAGAGAATGTCCCTAAAATGATCCATGAAATCTGTTCATAGTAGTTAATGTGACGTGCTAAGAGTCTTGAATGGGAGGAAAACTTACACTTCATGAAAAATCCTTTCATAATGTTTGACTTGCTTTTTCTAACTACACCTATGTATTAATTTTTAATTATAAAGCCCTACAAACATACACATGCACACACACACACACACACACACACACACACACACACACAGAAATCATCCACGCAAATCCTTTTTTTTAAATTTGAAGATAAGGAATCTGATGTATTTGTCAGCTTTGTGGTAAATTAGTGGTGGAATTGAATCCAGATTCCTCAGTGATCGCTCTTTCTCTTGTACTTTTGTCAGATGGACTGGGGACACAGAAGATATGTTCTTGAGAAAATCACACATTCTATGGGGTTCATTTTATATGCTACTATAGTGTATGTATATTTAATATAATAAATACATTTGCATATGTTATGGGTTGAGTCATGCTCCCCTAAAAACGATATGCTGAAATCCTAACCCCTAGTACCTCAGAATGTGACTTTATTTGGAAATAGAGTCTTTATAGAAGTAATGAATTAAAATGAAGTAATTAGGATAAGTACTAATCCAATATGACTTTTTAATAAGAAGTAAGCAAGTTAAAATGAGATCATTAGGGAAGGCACATGTCCAATATGATTTTATGTCCTTATGAAAAGAGAAAATTTGGGCAGATAGACATGTACATAGGGAGAATGTCATGTGAACATGAAGGCATAGGTCATGGTGAGGTGTCTATAAGCCCAGGAATACTAAAGTCAGGGGGATGAGACAGATGCTCCCTCACAGACCTTGGAAGGAACCAACCCTGCTGACATAGCTTGTCCTTGGACTTCTCACCTCTGGAACTGTGAGATAATAAATTTTTTGCTGTTGAAGCCACCCTGTGTGTGGTTCTTTGTTAATGCAGCCCTAGCAAAACAATGCAGCCAGCATGCATCAACATATCTTATGTAAACCAAGTTTGCTTGGTTTGTTACTTTTAATTTCTCCCCTTAAATGAAAAAGAATTTAATTTTAAAGTGCTTTTCACCTTTAGTGTGCATATATTCTTTCAAGGCAATATCAAAACAGCAGCTCAATTTGGTCAATTTCACTTGAAAAAATAATTTTAGTTAATCATGAATTTAGTATTGTATTGATATAGTCTCTGAAATAAAAGTTGATTATTTAAAAACCAATTTGAAATAAATTTTTTAATAATTTTAAATTACCTTTGTTTCCTGAAGACATACATGTTGGAAAGGAAGACATTATTTCATTGAAACATACATGTATTATAAAGAATATAAAAGTTGGACATCCATAGATGCTTATAAAGAAACTTGAGCAGGCATATTTGTGTGCAAAAAATTAAAATTTAAAGTTATCAAGATTATATTAAAATTTTTACCAAATTCTCTATTAATCAAAAAAAGGGGAGGGGATGTGTAGGATAATATCATGTAAGGAAAAATATCTGGTAAGTAAATTACATTTTGAAAATTTTCACTTTAGAAAATTAATTTTCATTTGTAATACTAACAATAAGATACCCATGAAAAACACACATGATGTCAAAATAAGCCAAAGGAAAAGCGGGGAGGCAAAAATAAAAAGGACCACAAGTTAATTCTATAGAAAAGATTCCTTTATTAACTATTGGTCAAGAATATGTATATACTTTCAGAAAACAACTCCAAGACCAAGTGGACTCCTGCAACAGAGAGGTCTGCGCCAACCACAAAGGCAAGAGGAGAAACAGTCCAGAGATGGAAGACATTGGCGACACCTTGCCATGCAAGCAGTCAGCAGCTGTGTGTTGCTACAGGATGCCTAAGACCAAACCAGAGAGGGTTGGAACTGCATCGCCACCATTTGTTCATGAGATACCACTGATGATGTGTACACATAAAGAACTGTTTGACATTGAAACGGGGACTCATAGCTATTGGACATTGAAATTGGGGCCCAAACATTTTTGTTCTTTTAAGTTTATTTCTAGCCTACAGGGGCAAGATGTTTTTAAAGAAATGAATGGGGGGCAGGGGAACATATACAGAGGCAAAGAAGCAATGAACAAACTGTCATACTACAATGGGAAGGCAGGGGAGGTTGGGGGGGGGCCTGTAAGAGATCAACCGAAAGACTTGTATTCAAGTGTGTAGGCATAGCCAATGGATACAGGACATTAAGCGGGGGAGCAGGTGAGGGCATATATTGGGGTGTGGGGAAGGCCAGGGGGAGGTCAACAGAGAAAAATAAAAGGAGACATATATACTACTATTTGTAATATATATATATATATATATTATCAAAACAAAACAAAACTTGAAACACTTGTGGTGGTCTTAATCATACTGTTAATACTACATTTCAATACCACTGTTAGTAAAAGTATAGTTGCGTTTCGTAATGGTCATAGTTATGAAGATGGGAAAGATCTGGTTGCTTAGATACAGCTTATTTGCAGTGGTTATTTTATTTTATTTATTTTTATTATTTTTTAGTATTTACTTTTTATGGTTTAAAGTATTACATATATCAGTACATATATCTCCTTTTTTTTCCCCCAATTGACCTTCCCCCAGCTCCCCCTACCCTCTATCACATGCCCTCAAACCACCCGCCCCCACAGTGTCTTATGTCCATTGGTGTGCTTATATGCATGCATACAAGTCCTTTAGTTGATCTATTTTCCTTCCTTCCCAACGCTCCCTAATCTTCCTGCTGTAATTTGACAGTTTGTTCGGTACTTTACTGCCTCTGTATCTATATTTTTATTCATCAGGTTATAATGTTCTTTATTTTCCATAAAGAGTGAGATCATGTGGTATTCTTCTTTCATTGCCTGGCTTATTTCACTTAACGTAATGCTCTCCAGGTCCATCCATGCTGCTGCAAATGGATGGACCTTCTTTTTTATAGCAGTGTAAGATTCTATTGTATAGATGTACCATAGTTTTCTAATCCACTCATCTGCAGATGGGCATTTAGGCTGTTTTCAAATCTTAGCTATGATGAATTGTGCTGCTATGAACATAAGGGTGCATATATCCTTCCTGATGGTGTTTCTAGTTTCTTGGGATATAATTCTAGAAGTGGTATTACTGGGTCAAATGGGAGTTCCATTTTTAGTTTTTTGAGGAAACTCCATACTGTTCTCCATAGTGGCTGCACCAGTCTGCATTCCCACCAGCAGTGCATGAGGGTGCCTTTTTCTGTATCCTTGCCAGCACTTGTCTTTTGTTGATTTGTTGATGATTGATATTCTGATAGGTGTGACATGGTAACCCATTGTTGTTTTGATTTGCAACTCTCAGGTAATTATTGACTTTGAGCATATTTTCATATGTCTCTTGGCCTTCCTTGTGTCTTCTTTGGGAAAGATTTTATTTAGGTTTGTTGCCCATTTTTTTTTATTGGATCATTTATCTTCCTTTTTTTAAGTTGTCTAAGTTGCCTGTAGATGTTGAAGATTAAATCTTTATCAGTGATAACATTTGCAAATATATTCTCCCATACAGTGGACTTTCTTGTTGTTTTGTTGATGATTTCTTTTGCTGTGAAGAAGCTTTTTATTTTGATGTAGTCCTATATTTTATTTTCTCTTTAGTTTCCATTGCCCTAGGAGTAGTATCGGTGAAGAAATTGCTTCGGCATATGTTTGAGATTTCCCTGAGTGTGGATTCTTCTATTCCATCTTATGTTTAAGTCCTGTATCCATTTTGAGTTTATTTTTGTGTATGGTTTAAGTTGGTGGTCTAGCTTCATTTTTTGCATATATTTGTCCAATTTTCCCAACACCATTTATTGAAGAGACTGTCTTGACTCCATTGTATGTTCATGTCTCCTTTGTCAAATATTAATTGAGCATAGTGATTTGGGTTGATTTCTGGATTCTCCATTCTATTCCATTGGTCTATATGTCTCTTCTTGTGCCAGTACCAGGCTGTTTTGAGAACAGTGGCTTTGTAATATAGCTTGAAATCTGGTATTGAGATCCCACCTATTTTATTCTTTTATGCCACTGTGATCTGAGAAGATGCTTGATATGATTTCTCTCTACTTGAATTTGAAGAAACTTTGCTTATTATCCAACATATGGTCTATCTTTGAAAATGACCCATGTGCACTTGAGAAGAATGTGTATTCTGTGGCTTTGGTGTGAAAAGTTCTGAAGATGTCATTTAATTCCATCTAGTCTAGTGAGTCATTTAGTATTGATGTTTCTTCGCTGATTTTTTGTTTAGAGGATTTGTCCAATGGTGATAGTGGGATATTAAAGTCTCCTATTATAATTGTGTTGATGACAAACTCTCCCTTGGTATTTTCCAGAAGTTTTTTTTTTTATGTATTTGGGTGTTCCTGTATTGAGTACATATATGTTTACCAGAGTTATTTTTTTCTTGTTGGATTGCTCTCTTTAGTATTAAGAAATGGCCTTACTTATTTCTTGTTATGTCCTTCACTTTGAGATCTAGTTTGTCAGATATAAATATTGCTACCCCATCTTTTTTTTATTTCCATTTTCTTGAAAATCCTTTTTCCATTCATTTACCTCAGTTTGTGTGCATCTTTTTTTCTGAGGTAGGTTTCTTATAGACAGCAGAAATATGGGTCATGTTTTCTTGTCCAATCCATTACCCTATGTCTTTTGTTTGGTGCATTTAATCCATTTACATTTAAATTTATTATTGATAGGTACTGATTTGTCACCCTTTTTATTCTTTACCCCTGTGTTCCTTCTTCTCTTTCTTTTTTAAAAAATTTTTATAGAAGACCCTGTGTGCTTCTGGGATTTGTGTGGGTTTTTTTCCCCATATATCAGGGAAATTTTCTTTCATTATTTCTTCAAACAGGTTTTCTCTTCCTTGCTCAGTATCCTCTTGTTCTAAAACCCCTATTATGTGGATGTTGTTTTGTTTTGTGTTGTCCCAAAGTTCCCTTAGGCTCTCCTCCTGCTTTTTAATTTTTTTTTTTCTAGAAGCTGCTCTACTTGGGTAATTTTTCCTACCTTGTCTTCTAGGTCACTGATGTGGCCTCTGCTTCTTCTAGTATACTTTTGATGCTTTTTATTGAGTTCTTTACAGCAGCAATGTCATTTCTCATTTTTCTTGGTTCTTCTTCATTTCCTCTTGGTTCTTACACATATTGTCGAATTTGTCTTCCATTTTTTTCAGCCACCTTATGACCAATTTCTCTGAATTTTTTCTCTAGCAGGTTGCTTGCCTCCATTTCATTTATTTCCTTTTCTAGTGATGCCTGCTTTTCTTTCATATGTGATTGTTTCTTTGTCTCCCCACGCTCTCTCTTTGGGGGTATGCTTATATAGTTCTTTTCTCCTTATCCCAGGTGAAATCTGATCTTTCTGTGGTGGAGTATAGAGCTCCTCTGAATCTATGTGTTTGTGCTAATAATGGGGGACTGGTGTTCTGGGGTTCGCAGCTGATTGGTGGGTGTCACAGTTGTAGATTTTCAGACTTTCTATAACATCCACATCCCCCTTCAAAATGTTGTGGTCTTTGTTTCTGAACCAGTTTCTCTTGGAGGGAATCCAGCAGCAATGGGAGCTGCCTAGTATGTGGAGCCCCATCCAGCAGTCCCTTACCATCTCCTGGAGTATAGTTGTCCCTTGATTCACCAACAAACACTTCCCATGTGACCCTCAGCTGTTCTTTCTATCTGTTCTGAGACAAGGCTCAGGACAAGGCTCAGGACACATCTGTCTATTCTTCCACCATTTTTTTTTTGCAGTGGTTATTTTAAAACTTTATTAGAAAAAATTGTCAATAATGAGAACTGATACTTTTTTATTCTGCATAATCACAGTAGTATCTTAAGAAAAGTTGATATTCTAAACAACTGTTTCGCTATTTTTCTCCCATCAGCTTCAATAGTTATTGCTTCAAAAAAGTATAAACTGGGTTGAATTTGTTGGTAAGGATCACTAATTTTAGAAATATATAACTTTGGCTTATTTAAGGTAAATAAGAGTGTACTACAAAATTAAAATAATTTATCCCCATGAATAATTTTATAGAAATGAAATAATGTTCTAAGTAATAGAACATTAATACTCATTGATAGCATGAGTAAATTTATATAAAAATTTAAGACAACTTAAAGCAAGAATAAAAATGTGTGGTATACCAAAGCACTTTTTGTTGGTCTAAAAGAATAAATTAAACCTTCGACAGATATAATATTTTAAGAATTATTTCTTCATTTAAAGTTGTAATGGGACAAAGCAATTTATTGTTATATCTGACCAAAATAAAAAGGTATTTCAATCCTGTGTTTTTGCTTTAGTCCGGTAGCTATAAAACAGTTAAAAAAATCACTTAGGATTGAATTACAGATTAAAAAGAGAAATATCCATTTTGTTTTCAGGATCACTATCTTGCTTATTATCCTGATTTTTTTAATGAACCCTGATGATTTTTCTGACACAGTGTCTGTCATCTTTAATCTTTTTTTTTTTTTTTATAAAAGCACAGAGCATTGAGTGATCATAGCAGACACTACCCAATCAGCCAGCACTCAATTACAAAGGGTAAATAAACCACAGTATATACTGGTATGTTCTGGAAGTGACCAGAATCAAGTCTGCTTTTATTTCCTTTTCATCACCAGCAGTCATGATGGGACCTTTATTCATATTTTATATTGGAGTTGCCTACTAATTGATGTCTTTACTTCTAGCATCTAAGCACACACCTACATATATGTACTTCCTTTAAAAATTTTTAATTTTATCTTTTTTTTATTTTGCCAAGAACATACATCCTATTACGATCCTGAGCCGGTTTCCAAGGCCCTTCATCCCCTCACATTTTCTCTGCCTCACTTACTTTCTTGAGGCTTCCAACATGTAGCTTTAGCTTTTGTGTTTTTATTTGTACTAGTTGAATTTTGTACCTGTTGCCTTCATCTCCAGAATGGTACTCCTCCATCTTCCTATGTCTGTAGATCCAAATAGATCCAGATCCTGCATGTGTTCCAGTCACTACACCGAGTTTTTCCTCTTGAACTAGTCTAATCCCTCGCATGCTTTACATGTAGTTCTACTTGCACTTCCAAAATGGTCTTGCAATATATGGTGTACCGACACAACAAACTATTATAAAGGTATTTTAAACGATAATTTGAAGACAACTTTTATAAATATTTATGACACTATTAAATGAGGAAGGTAAACTAAAGATGATTTCCCCTTAAATATTTAATGCAGTGCTTCTTAAACTTTAGAGGGCATGAGACTCCCCAGAAAGACTTATTAGCAATGCTTACCCAGAGATGCTAATTTAGTTGGTCTTTCACAGGTCCTGGGAGTCTGCATTCTGATTTTAGGGAAGAGGATGAATACCTTCTCTGCTCTTCATTTTAATTGTTTTAGAAAAGCTTTTATTATGGAAAATGTCAAGTATCCACAACTGTGGAAACAATAATGTAATAAACTTTATGAGTCCACTACCCAGCTGCAATAATTTCCACCATTTCACCAAACTTTTCATCTAATCTCCCCTCTGTTTGTGAGAGTGTGATTTGTCATAAAGCACTCACCAAAAACCTCCTTTAAAATTAAGGAGCAATGATGTGTTCTTACTGAAGCAAAGAACAAAGACAGAAAAAAAAATAATCACCTCTCCCCCTGTCCCCAGCCCAGTCTTTAAATTTAAAAACTATGTCCAGATAAAGTTTTTTGTTTTGTGGATACTCTTACATGGAATCAGAGAAATGAAGAGATTAGAAAACTAGACGTGAAGAAATTAGTAGGTGAATATGATTTTGAAAGAACTATATTGCTAAAACCCCCACAAATATGACCAGCTTCAGCAAATGCTTTGCTTCCTAAAGTGACCTGTGGTCCCTGGACTGGTATCAGAATGAGCTAGAATTGCAAAGCTGTCAGGAGGAAGTGGTCACAGGGCTCACTCAGAGAGCTGAGCCAGAGGCCATGGAGAACTGGGGACCAAGGAGACCTCAGAGGAGTGAACCAGGGATTTTCAAACTGGCTCACCAAGAACTCACTCTGTCCCAGGACAGGGGCCTTTCCTTACTCTTGCCCAGGAAGATCAGAGACTCCAGTGTTTCTCTACTTTTCCATATAAAATATTCCCCCATCTCCTTTAGGAAATCCTCTTTCTTTTTATCCATTGTATATAAGTGCTGAATATGGATAATGTTTAGTTTATAGATTGCCAGACCATGAGACACATTGGAGGGGGTTGTATGTTGACTAGAGGTTATGGGCATTGCAATGGATCCTGTAACTGGATGTGACACCGAGGGAAGGTAAAGTATATGTTCTTTGTATAGAGAAGAGAGAACATAGATGCTAGGTTGCACAAAGGGCGAACTGTGCCTATACAAGTTCATTCTCCTCATCATTACCACAGCACTGAAGTTTTCCAGTATCCTCTGAAGATGGCCAATGTGATGTGGATATAAGTTTTGGTATAAGACATTTGTAAAATTCTTGCTACAGTTACTTACACAAGATGATTTGAGTGTTGGTTGCCAAATTGGATCAACACTGACTGCGAATGGAAGCATGAACAGAAATAAAGATCAACCCTGAGTCCATGACAATACCCAGAGCCTTCTTTATAATCCTAGACCTCTTATTTCCAGATTTATTTTACATAAAGGTTAAAATTCTAACTTACTTAATGCTGGTGTCTGTTGTTAGCAATGAGATGCAATTCTTAAATGAGACATCTATTAATTTTCATTGCCTGTTTTCT
>PVJN01062145.1:0-11100 GCA_004026805.1 Lasiurus borealis | reverse complement strand
CCGGGGCCCTGTCCACATCGGGGGCCCCCACGTGCTCGGGTCACGTTGGTCCTGGTGACCCTGAGTGACCCCCCGGGCTGCTTCTGGTCAAAAGCCCCTGCATTTCCCTGCGGCCACACTGGCTGTGGAGTAGACAAAGTTTTGAAATAAGTGGGTTCCCCCCCCGACATTAGACATTCTATCTACTTACAGGAAAAATAGCCGAGACCGGTGTGGCTCAGTGGATAGAGCGTCGGCCTGCGGACTGAAGGGTCCCAGGTTCGATTCCGGTCGGGGGCATGTACCTTGCTTGCGGGCACAACTCCAGTGGGGGGCGTGCAGGAGGCGGCTGATCGATGTCTCTCTCTCATCGATGTTTCTGGCTTTCTATCCCTCTCCCTTCCTCTCTGTAAAAATATCAATAAAATATATTTAATTACAGGAATAATATTTAAAACTAAGAAAAAGGGGGAAAAATCACACTCCACGACCCCCCTGCTGCCTAGCGGCCTAGCCCTGTCTGTTATGCATCCACTCACTGAGCACCTACTACGTGCCAGGCATCATTGTGGGGCCTGGGGTGGGAAGATGAACCAAACTCTCTGGCGTTGACAGAGCTGGGCCAGATCAGTGCCTGAGGCTCTGCCACCCGACCTCCCCTGCCACCCACAGGTCCATGGGGACCTCAAAACGGCAGGCGGGGGCAGGAGGGGGAGCATTGCGAGTTGCTCGGCAAGCCCATCCAGCTGCACCCCACATCTGGTCTGGGCCAGAGGCCCGGCTGCCAGGGTGAGTGTGCGGTACGTAGGTGACAGGGGCTGGGCCCCCCGATCCCCACCCTGGGGCCTCCCAGCCTCGCTGTCTCGGGGAGCACGGCCTGGCTTCCGGCTGAGCACAGCACCTCTGCCCACGGTGGTGCCCGGCCGGGATCTAAGTTTAGAAGAGAGGACAGGAAGGACGGAGCCGTTGCCAGCACATCAGCGAAAGCAGGAAAGCACTGAGTCGAGAGAGAAGATGCAGCCAGGCGAGCAGGGTGTATTGGCTGCAGCAAAGCCACACCCAGGACCGTGGAACGAGGAGGGGCACGGAAGCCACAGGAGCACCTGGGCCGGCCGCTCTGGCTCCCTGGGGAGTCTGAGAAAAGGGGGCCTTGGAGACAGGCCCCCAGGGGTGAGCCTGGGACGAGCTGCCGCTGCCCGCTGCTGCCCTGGTCACCAGTCTGGCGGGACCCCTGGGCATCTAGCAGATGCCGCTGTGGGGGAAGGAGGGGAGGAGGAAGGAGTGGCACCGGCACCACCCCAGAGAGAGAGCTCGCCCGCTGGGTCCCGGGTCCTGAGGGTGTTTATTTCTCTCCCACAGCTGGGACTCTCGGGCCGGTCTCAGAGGAGGTTCACAGAACGTGCGGCCGTGCCCCAGATGTGCACTCCAGTCCGGGGCTCCCTGATGGACTGGGGTCTCCAGGGGCGGGGCCAGCACCGGGCGGCTCTCCTGAGGCAGCTGGCGGCCCTGGTCCGGTTTGGCGGCTTTTCTGGGCCTGGAGCTGAAATACACCTGAGCCCACAGGTTATCTCCAGAGGGCAAAGGTCAGGGGGTCCGAACCGCCCGCCCAGCGCCCTGCCAGGGAGGAGAGTCACCCTGGGAGCGAGGTCCTTGTTTTGCAAGTTCTGCCCCTGGCTCTCCGCCGGGGTGGCCGCCGTAGCTGGCCCTCGTCCCCGCTCTGCCCCTGTCCCTCTAGCTCAGCGGTTCTCAACCTTCCTAAGGCCGAGACCCTTGCATGCAGCTCCTCATGGGGTGGTGACCCCCAACCATGAAATGTTGCTACTGTGATGCATCGTGATGTAAATATCTGCATTTCCCGATGGTCTTAGGTGACCCCTGTGAAAGGGTCGTTTGACCCCCAAAAGGGTCGTGGCCTTAGGAAGGTTGAGAACCGCTGCGCTACCTGCTTTGACATAATGGGCAGCGGCAGCCTCCAGGCAGCCTGAGGACGAGGGGTCCCCCCGCTACCCCCAAAGCAGGTACGTGCGGGGAGGCTCAGGCTCCTGGGAGCCCTCCACCTGCCAGGGCGCCGTGTGGGGTCCTGTGCCCGGCATGGCGGGAAGCTGTGAGTGGCAGCGTCAGCCAGCACCCCAATCCCTTTAATCAAGGGCTTGGTGCTCCCCAAAAGCAGCCCGAGGCTGGTGCTCTGTTTTCTTCCTCATCTCTCGCCGCGCCTCGGTGTGCTGCCCACATCCGAGCCCAGCAAGCGTTCCAGGCAACTCAGCTCCTAGTCTCTCGTGTGTAGGCAAGAGAAATACTTTATGTATCTTTTTATTTTATCTTATTTTTTAAAATATATTTTATTGATTTTTACAGAGAGGAAGGGAGAGGGATAGAGAGCCAGAAACATCGATGAGAGAGACATCGATCAGATGCCTCTTGCACGCCTTCTATTGGGGATGTGCCCGCTACCAAGGTACATGCCCTTGACTGGAATTGAACCCGGGACCCTTCAGTCTGCAGACCAACGCTCTATCCACTGAGCCAAACGGTTTCGGCTATTTTATTTATTTTTATTTTTTAAAAATATATTTTATTGATTTTTTACAGAGAGAGGAGTAGAGAGCTAGAAACATCGATGAGAGAGAGACATCAATCAGCTACCTCTTGCACGTCCCCTATTAGAGATGTGCCTGCCACCAAGGTACATGCCCCCGACCGGAATCGAACCTGGGACCTTTCAGTCCGCAGGCCGACGCTCTATCCACTGAATCAAACCTGTTTCGGCTATTTTATTTTTTATAAATACGTATATTTTTTATTGATTGCAGAGAGGAAGGGAGAGGGAGAGAGAGAGAGAAGCACCGATGTGCGAGAGCATCATGGATCGGCTGCCTCCTGCACGCCCCACACTGGGGATCGAGCCTGCCACCCGGGCCTGTGCCGTGACCTCCTGGTGCCGAGGTTGCCTCTCAGCCCCTGAGCCAGGCGGCCGGGCCTTAGGGACCTTTTACACGGCAGGAGCCGCACCTACATTTCCTCCTGGCAGTGGCGGCACAGGGCAGACCCCGGGTTTGGGGCGCTTTGGGGAGCCAGGTCCCCCCTAGAACATCTGGTGACGCAGTGGGGGACCTTCCCGTCGGAAGCCCCCGCCTCACCTGGCCTGTCTCGGGGGACGAGCCCTCTGAACTTTCAGGGTTTCTCTTTTCCCTACAAGCTCGTGACCAAAGTTTTATTCCTGTGTTATTGTCCGCCTCGGACGCTGGGACCCCAGAGTCTGCACCACTGTCTCCTCTGCCCGGTTTCCGGGGCTGCTGGCCAGGGGCTGGGTGGGCGGGGGTGTGGGGCAGGGCGGGCCACACGGGACGACGGTTCTGCACAAAGCAAGGAAGCGTGACATCGCGGCGGCGGCGGTGACAGCCGGGCGCTTCCTCTTTCGCTTCCACGGGCTCCCGCCGGGGCCCGAAGCTTCTGGAACCACAGACAGAGTTCTCTGCAGCGCGAGGTGGGGAGGGGGAGCAGACAGCTCTGGGACCTCCCGCCCTTGGTGCGGAGGAGAGGGTTAAACACCGACAGAACAGGTCGGGGTCACAGAGTGGACAGCGCCAGGATCCCAGGGGCAAGAGCAGGGGTGAGGGTGCAGGGGAGGGGAGGTGTCTCCGAGGCCGGCACAGCCCCACCCACCCAACCCACCCATTTCCCAGGCCAGGACACTGAGTCCCAGAGGGCGTGCACGCCCTGAGCAGGTGGTGGTCACATCTGGAACAGGGAAGGCCCCATGCTGGGTGTCAGAGGGGGACTAGGGAACCCCACTCGCCCTTCAAGCTGTTTCCTCGCTGTCCTGTTGCGTGTGTGTGTGTGTGTGTGTGTGTGTGTGTACCCACGTTGCCACGGTGACTGGCTCGACTGGACTGGGGGAGGGGCATCCACCCTCCAGTCACTCCCCTCCCCTCCGCCCCCACCCCCCACCCCAGGGTCAGGCTCCTCCTCTAAGAGGTTGCTGAGGGCGCGGGGTGGGAACGGCGACCTATGACCCAGGAGGTCACGGTTTGATTCTGGGTCAGGTCATGTGCCTGGGTTGTGGGCTCCATCCCAGTAGGCAGCCCGTCGATGATTCTCATCACTGCGGTTTCTCCCTCCCTCTCCCTCCCCCTCCCTCTCCTTCCCTCTCTGACACCAGTAAGAACATTTTTTTAAAAAATTGTGAAGAGCCGAGACCGGTGTGGCTCAGTGGATAGAGCGTCGGCCTGCGGACTGAAAGGTCCCGGGTTCGATTACGGTCGGGGGCATGGACCTTAGTTACGGGCATATCTCCACTGTGGGGTGTGCAGGAGGCGGCTGATCGATGTCTCTCTCTCATCGATGTTTCTGACTTTCTATCCCTCTCCCTTCCTCTCTGTAAAAAAATCAATAAAATATATTTTTAAAAAAATTGTGAAGGAAGGAGCAGGGTTCTGGTGGCTCGAGCCGCTCCCGCCCCCCCTCCTTTAGAAGCGGCGGACGGCAGCAGGTGCAACACGGGGTACAGAACCCCGCAGTGCAGGCCGTCTGGAGCCAGGCCCCCGGCCTCCCGCCTCGGGCCTGTGCGGGGCGGGAGGGACTGGGCACTGTGTGGGCGTGCCACCCGCCAGCTCAGTGCGCCCCTCTGCGGGGCCTGACCCCCGGCGGGAAGGCGCTCTGGCCCCCGGAGCTGCGGCTCGAGCCCCGCGGCCCGGGCTGTGTGGTTGGCACAGCGGCCTCCCGGCTTCGAGGGGACGCATCTGAGGCGGCGTCCGGCCCAGACCTCCCGGCGGGACAGGACTCCGCGCGGCCGCGCCCCGCTGGCCCTGCCGAGGCCGGAAGCGGGAGCGCCCTTCCTTCCCGGCCGGCCTGCCAGGCCGCAGCTCAGGGCCTGCGACAGAACGTCTCCAGGTCAAGGCCCAGTGGGAAACTGGGGGTGGGGGGTGGGGGGCGGTGACCCCGGTTCCAGGAACCACCTTCATCCGGCTGCACCCCACAGGACGGCTCTCAATGTCCCTTCCCCACCCGACACTCACACACTCACGCTCACACTCACACTACAAGCTCACACTCACACACATACACACTCCCACACACACAGAGTCACAGTCACACACTCACACACACTCACACTCACACTTTCACACACACACTCACACACGCTCACACTCACACACACACAGTCACAGTCACACACACTCACACACTCACACACACACTCACGCTCACACTCACTCACACTCACATGCACACAGTCATACACACAGTCATAGTCATACACACACACTCACACTTTCACACACTCACACATGCTCACACACAGTCACAGTCATACACTCACATGCTCACACACACTCACACAGATGCTCACACACATATTCATACACACGCACATGCTCACACACACGCTCACATTCACATACTCACACACTCACATGCTTACATTCACACTCACACGCTCACACACACGCTCACACACACATTCATACACACGCACATGCTTACACTTACACACACACTCGCACGCACACACTCACATATGCTCACATTCACATGCTCACACACTCACTCACTTACATTCACACACACTCACACGCTCACACACATGCCCACACACGTGCAGGCACCTGGCAGTGGGTGTGGCGGCTCCGGCGGCGGCCAGCTGAACAGAGCGATGCCCAGCAGCCAGGCCCGGGGCCTGCAGGCGAAGAGGGACGGAGACGGACAGCAGAGCCGGCGGCAGCGGCACTGACTGAGCAGCCCCAGGACCAGAGGTGGTGGTGGTGGAGCTGAGCGGCCACTTCCTGCGGGCGTGAGGCTGTGCCCTGAGCAGAGACACCTTCGGTCCGGGGAGGGGTGTGGGGGGAAGGCAGTGTTTCCAGCCTGGCCGTGGGCACCTCTTGGCGGCCCGGGCCCCTCTCTCCTCTTCAAGTCTCCCCTCCCGGCTCCACCCAGCCCCGGGCTGGAGCTAGCAGCGCCCACCCCAGCAGCGGGCGCTGACCAGGGGCTGGGGGATGGCCTGAAGGATGCAGCTCTGACCTCTCCCAGGGCCCCGGGGCGCGTGAGTTGAGGAGAGCTTGGCCAAGAGGCCCCAAATCCCTTGAAAGCTAGCGTTCAGCCGCCGAGCAAACCGAGGAACCGCCTGAAATTCAGGTAGTGAAAATGGCGTGGGCCCGAAGCCGGGGCTGGTTCTCAGCAAGCCCTCCCTGGACAGACGCCCCAGCGCCCCTCCGGGGAGCAGTTAGCATCATGCCATCACCCCGGCCCCGCGTGTGTCTGCCCCGGCCACACCTTGCAAGCCTGCAGAGCAGTGGTTCTCCACCTTCCTGAGGCCGAGACCCTTGCATACAGCTCCTCATGGGGTGGTGACCCCCAACCATGACATGTTGCTGCTGTGATGCATCGTGATATAAATATCTGCATTTCCCGATGGTCTTAGGCGACCCCTGTGAAAGGGTTTCGTTCGACCCCCAAAGGGGTCACAACCCACAGGTTGAGAAACGCTGCTGCAGAGGGTCCCAAAGAGGGGAGAGTCCAGGGCAAGGGAGTGCAGGGCTGCCCTGTCTCCTAGGAAGTGCCGCCAGGTGAGATGGGACTAGGCTGAGGCTCTGGAGCCAGAAGCCAGCCAGGGGGTCAAGCCAGTTAGTCGGTGGAAGGCCCCCAGGGCAGGCACAGAGGGCAGGTCCCGCCCCTGTGGCCTTCGAGGAGGGAAGGCCTAAGAGGAGTGATGGGTGGGGGCATGTACCTTGGTTGCAGGCACATCCCCAGTGTGTGTGGGGGGGGTTCAGGAAGCAGCTGATCGATATTTCTCTCTCATTGACGTTTCTCTCTCTCTCTCTCCCTCTCCCTTCCTGTCTGAAATCAATACAAATATATATGCTTTTTTTTTTTTTAAAGGGACAGCAAGGGTTGGCGGCACAAGCTCAGGAGGGGCATGTCCCACCTGGGTAGGCAAAGCAGAGAGGGCTTCCTGGAGGAGGCGGCGTCGGAGCCGATGAGAGTCCGTGGTCTGGGCAGAAACGGGAATCAGGGCGGCGGGATGGGCAGGTGCAGAGGAAAATAAAACCCCGAATGACCCGGGGCTTCTGCCTCTCTTGGGCCCTCGAGTGCCGGCGGGTACCCGACTTCCCCTTTCCCACCCTCGTACGGCCAGCTGGTATGGGCCTTGCTTCCCAGCCTGGGTGGGTGAAGAGCGTTCTCACATCCGTCCCCTTCCTCCCTGCCCGGGGCACGGCAGCCGCTGGACCGCAGCGGGACCGCAGCTTCCTGTCTCCCTTCACAGCAGAGGGCAAGGGTGGCCCCTCCCCACCCCCTTTCCCCCAACGGGGGAGCCGGTGGCCCTGCAGCCTCTCGGCCTGCCATCCTTCCCTCCTGAGGATTCGCTCTGAGTGAGAGTCGCCCCTGAGAGGGGGAAACAGTCTTGGGCCTAGGTCCCCTCCTGGCCCCCCGTGTGGTGTGGGGACCCCGGGACAGCCCAGGGCAGCAGCCGCATTGTTCGACTACAACAATGTTCCGGAAATAGGCCAGACCAGGGGCTGCCTCTTTTTCTCCGAGGAAGTTTTTCATGTTTACGAAGACGTGCTCGGCTCTAACAGGAACGCCCTGACCCACCCGCTGAAGCAGCAGAGGGCTGCTCGGACCCCGCCCCTCCCGAACCTGTGCCGCCAACCCTTGCTGTCCCTTAAAAAAAAAAAAAAGCATGTATATTTGTATTGATTTCAGACAGGAAGGGAGAGAGAGAGAGAGAGAAATATCGACCAGCTGCCTCCTGCACACCCCCCAGTGGGGATGTGCTTGCAACCAAGGTGCGTGTCCTTGACGGGAATCGAACCTGGGACCTTTCAGTCCGCAGGCCGACACTCTATCCACTGAGCCAAACCAGTTTCGGCTAAAAAATGAAAATTAAAATAAAAACCAAACAAACATTTTAAATGACTGTCAGAGAGAGGAGTGGGGAGGGAGAGAGACAGAAACATCACTGAGGAGAGAGAGACATTAACGGCTGCCTCCTACACTCCCCACACCGGGGACTGAGCCCGAAACCCACAACCCGAACCCGTGGGAAAGGACGGCAGAACTTTGAGAGACCGGAGGGCAGTGACCACAGACATGCAGGCCCTGGGCCTGGCCGCAGTGACAAGCCCAGCACACTCCACCCCCCTCCCCCGGGGGAGGGCAGCTTGCCCAACCAGCGGAAACCCCATTGTGACAACTTGTTTTCTCTTTAAAAGTAAATAAGAGGAAGCCACATGCTGGCAAGTGGCGATGCAACCTCTCTCCGGCTTCCGCGTCTCCCGGGGCTGTGAGGGGCCCACACCCGGCTCTTCCCCGGGCGGCTCAGATTCCCTGGGGACGGACCGGTCCAGGAACCCCTCGGCGGCCTGCAGGGCCGGGCTGGCAGGCATCTGGAGCCCCACAGGCGCCGCCAGGTGGCGAAACCATGGGGCACAGGCCATCCTGTAATGGCGATACAACGGAATCACGGGCCTTCCCAAATAAACCCATTTCCTTCTGCTCAGCAAACACCCTCCGAGCGCCCACTGTGTGCTGGCGCGTAGTGGGGCTACATATCTGCGGCGAATGACGATCTGACCCGACCCAGTGCCCACAGGCTGGCTGGGTGACCCCGCCCTGATGCACACGAGTCCCCGTCACCCCCGGGTGCACACGAGCATTTGATGAAGGAGAGCATCCGGTCCCACTGCACATCCCTGGGGGCCCATCTGGGCAGTGGGTGCCATTCCACAGCCACCCAGCATCCTGAGGCCGAGGAGGAGGAGAACCGGGTCACGGGAAGACACACCGAGGCACCATGTAACGGCGTCCGCGCTTGGGCACAACACACATGTAAAGAGGCTGTTAAAGAAAGCGAGGGCCTGGCCAGTGTGGCTCAGTGGCTGAGTGTTGACCCATGAACCAGGAGGTCACGGCTCGATTCCCGGTCAGGGTCCATGCTGGGTGTGGGGCGAGCAGGAGGCATCCGATCCATGATTCTCTGAAATCAATAAAAATATATATGCTTTTTGCCGAGACCGGTTTGGCTCAGTGGATAGAGCGTCGGCCTGTGGACTGAAAGGTCCCGGGTTTGATTCCGGTTGGGGGCATGTACCTTGGTTGCGAGCACATCTCCAGTGTGGGGCGTGCAGGAGGCGGCTAATCGATGTCTCTCTCTCATCGATGTTTCTGACTTTCTATCCCTCTCCCTTCCTCTCTGTAAAAAATCAATAAAATACATTTAAAAAAAATATATATATATATATATATGCTTTTTTTTTTTAAAAGGATAGCAAGGGTCCCGGGTTCAATTCCAGTAAAGGGCATATACCTTGGTTGCAGGCACATCCCCAGTGGGAGGTGTGCAGGAGGCAGCTGGTCGATGTCTCTCTCTCATTGATGTTTCTCGCTCTCTAGTCCTCTCCTTTCCTCTCTGTAAAAAAAATCAATAAAATATATATATATATTTTTTTAAATATATTTTATTGATTTTTTACAGAGAGGAAGGGAGATAGGTAGTCAGAAACATCAATGAGAGACATCGATCAACCACCTCCTGCACGCCCCACAGTGGAGATGTGCTCACAAGCAAGGTACATGCCCCCAACCGGAATCGAACCCGGGACCTTTCAGTCCGCAGGCCGACGCTCTATCCGCTGAGCCAAACCGGTCTCGGCAAAATATATTTTTAAAAAAAATAAAATGTGTGTTTTTTTTTTTTAAAGGGATAGATTTTGCTCATCCTTTTCTGGCTTTCTCCCCAGACACGTGTCTTGGTCCGGAATCGCACCGTGACTTCCTGGTTCATATACCGGTCTACGCTCAGCCCCTGAGCCGCGCCGGCCGGCAAACGTCTCCTTTTTTTAAAAAAACACATTTTTATTGATTTCAGAGAGGAAGAGAGAGGGAGCGAGAGATGGAAAGACCAATAATGAGAGAGAATCATGGATCGGCTGCCTCTTGCATGCCACCCCCGCCCCCCTACTGGGGACTGAGCCTGCAACCCAGGCCTGTGCCCTTGAAAGGAATCAAAGCCAGGACCCCTTCCGTCCGCAGGCAGGCGCTCTATCCACTGAGCCACACTGACCGGGGCCACCTCTGTCCTTTTGAAGTCAATGACTAACTGCTTGTGGGCAGGCGGAGGAGAGTGCTGGCCGTCTGGCCACCTGCAGGTTGACTGAGCGTGACTCAGGATCCTGGGGTGGCTTACTACTCAGTGAAACACAAATCCCAAGGTGAGTCAGGCCCGCCAGCTGGAACGGGGTGAAGGAATCCTTCCCCTTGGGGGGTGCAGGCCTGCCCCCCCACCCCCACCCCAGGCATTTCCACTTGTCTCCTAGTTACTGTTTTTTTTTTGGACTTCGGCCGATGGCAGAGGTTTGAGGGTATCACTGGGCACTGCCGGCTTTTAAATCATGGATTATCAGAACCAGGAGTTTCTTTGGAATCATTTCCCGTTTCCTTTTATAGATGCACATGCGAGGGTCCAGCCGGCTCTGCCCAAGGTCAGCTGGGACCCCAGCCCCGTCCGCTGTGTCCAATGACCAGGCTCCAAAGCCGGACCAGGAGGTCGCCGATGCCCCGTGTCACTGGCCCGGCGGCCCATGGTCCACAGAGACCCGGCCAGGCCTGGAGCTGGCCGGGCAAGGGCCTGTATGTCTCGGACCCTTCCCAGTCCTTTGCTGCCAGGGCTCCGTTCTAGTAGCTCATACCCCACCCCGTTTCCTGCTGAAATTTAATTTATTTTATTATTTTTTTCCTGCTGGATTTTTCTCAGCCTCTAACTGGACATGGCCAGGCTTGGGTTAACCGGCACGAATTACTAACCAGGAAAGGAGCTTTCCACTCCCCTTCCGCGCCGGCCCCTGCTGTCCTGCTGTCCACGCCCAGCCAACGGCCAGGCCCAGGGCCGGAGGGCTTCCTGGAGGAGGCGGCTGGGCGGGAGGAAGGGGGAAGCCCGAGGGACCTTAGTGCCTCCGGGTCACCGGGCCCCATCTTGGGGGACCCCGCCCCCTCCTTCTCTGGTTCCCCGGGGAGGGGGCCGCGCGCCAGGACCCGCCAGTCCGGTTCGGAAATGACTTGCTCCAGCCGGGCCCTGCGCCCGCCGCTCTCCGCTCCAGCCTCAGGCCCCGCCCCCGTCCCGCCAGG
>PVJN01062144.1:0-11138 GCA_004026805.1 Lasiurus borealis | reverse complement strand
GTCCTCTTTGGATTCCTTTTATATGGGGTTCTGTGTGCTTCCTGGACTTGTAAGTCTATTTCTTTTACCAGATGTGGGAAGTTTTCAGTCATTATTTCTTTAAATAGGTTTTCAGTATCTTTCTCTCTGTCTTCCTCTGGCACCCCCACAATTCTGATGTTGGTATGCTTGAAGCTGTCCCAGAGTCTCCTTACATTATCTTCACATTTTTGGATTCTTTTCTCTTCTTGCTTTTCCATTCGAGTGTTTTCTGTTTCTTTATATTTTAAATTTTTGACTTGATTCTTGCCTTTCTCTAGTCTGCTGTTAGGACTCTGTATAATATTTTTTATTTCAGTCAGTGTCTCTAGTTGATCCTTTTTCATCTCCTCTTGGGACTCGCAAAATTTATGCATCATCTCTAGCATCTCTAGTTGGTCCTTTTGCATATCTTCTTGGGACTTGATAAACTTATCCATCTTTTCTAGCATATTCTTGCAAAACCTTATACGCATGGTTTTGAACTCTATATCCAGTTGTTTTTTTTCCTCCATTGCTTTTGTTTGTGATCCCTTCCCTTGTCTTGGCATTTTCACTATGTCGGGGAAACTTTTTTCTTGCAAAACCACAGAAGCCTCTGTTGAGCTTGGGATGGGTGGAGTCTCAGGGCTTAAGGGACCGCCTTGCCTTCCAGTTGGCCCCACCCTCCACGGCCCCTGAGTCTCACGTGACTGGGTAATCGCTGGAGATGTCCTTGTGCGCGCCCCCCCCCGCCCGCCCGCAGTGCCTCTAGACCTCTGCCTTTCCAGCTCCCCTGCCTGCCAGGACCACACGAGACTAGGTCTCCAGTGTTTCGCCCGATACGGGCCCAGCGGACTCAGAAGTGGCACAGTTGGGAGAGTCTGTCTCCTGCCCAGTTGTGAAAGCCAGCGGCACAATCAGCAATCTGTCCTGTGCGTAGAGCCGTGCGTGTACGCGACCAAACCTATCTTTTGCGATTCGCCTAAATTTCCGTGCACTTCTCCCTTTTCACAGTCCAAACTCCCCCCGTATGAGTTTTGGCTGGATCTGGGGTTTAGTGTCGTAGGATAAGGGGTTCAATGCCGTTGGGAGTCTCCGTTTCCCTCCCACCAGAGAAAGCCAGCCAGGTACTCGGGCACCTGCTCTCTCAGTGCGCACGTTTCCTTACCTCAGCTTTTTGCAGCTCCTCTGGGTCTCTGTGAGCCCCTCTCTTTCCTTCTAGTTGTAGAATTTCCACTCAGCCAGCTTTCCTGTGGTTCTGGATGATGTCCGTTCTGTCTTTTAGTTGTAGTTTTGAAATTGTTGTACGAGGCAGCAGTGTAGGTGTTTACCTATGCCGCCATCTTGGATCAACAGCCCAATCTTAGAACCCTTATGCTCTCTTTAAAAATCAAAGGGAAAATATCCTTTTGTGAGGGTTAAAAAAAACGACACCACCACCTCCATTCATCTGGATGGTTTATGTGTATGTGAAGAGAATAAGAACATTGAACTTCTTAACATTATAGGTACAGGTATTTCTAATTGGATGAATGCACAGTTATAAAACTGGGCAAAAGTAGGTTAACAGTTCTGAGTAGGCCAAACACAATTTATTCTTGTATTATTATCTATTCATTATTGTATTATTTTCCCATATGAACAACAGAAAACCTGATTTTGCCACAGTTTGTTTTTTCTTGGCACATAATTATTCAACTGTAAATGGAAATAAAACCCCATTGGCTCTGTAGATGCAGCCTATAAAGTGAAAACGAGCAGAAAGACTAATATTTCTTCCATATGTGGATGAAAAGGGGCTACATACTAAACCTGTAAAGTTCAGGGGAGGCCTGCTTGGAGGCCTTAAAAAATCAGAGACCTAAAATAACCACAAGGATGGTCTGAAATTAAAACTCTTTTAACTAAAAGCTGTTCATGGAGGTAGTCATGTCCTATGCTAGGATCTTCCCTGACAAAAGCTAGTCTTTCCCTTAACTGAGCCTATTTTTATCATTTTGTATCTACAATAGCATACAAAGTCACATCATTTTTCTATGTCCTCAAAGCACAGGCATCGCTCCAGAACAGAGACCACACATCCCCTCATTGTTGATTGACTTAATTGTTGACTTAATTATTCTGTACCCATCTATGTAAATAAGTATGGGTTTGTCATTTCACTTTTTATCTAATCCTAGAAATACACCCCTCTTGCTTTTTCTCACCTCCCTCATTCTATCACCAGTGGATGTCATGTAACCCATTTATATCTTTCCTTTTGATTATAATGCATAAAATAAAATGCAGAACTGTCATTTTCTAGAGCATTTTCTCAATCCATTGAGAGTTTGCTTTCTGGCAATAGTCTTCAGTTTGATTCTAATAAACTCACAAAAATTCTCTACAAATATGAATGTGTGTTACATTGATACATATCATCTAACGGACATCACCCATTACACAACATGGAATTGTTACGGGAACCCCTGACATTTCACAATGTGGCCATGGACTTCACCTGGGAAGAGTGGCAGCTTCTGGACCCTGAGCAGAAAGACCTGTACAGGGATGTGATGATGGAGACCTACAGCCACCTGGTGTCAGTGGGTGAGGACAGCTCCCCTGTGTCACTCAAAAGGCGCCCTGATAGTGGGTTTTTCCCCCTCAGCTGCTTAACTTTTTTTTTATATATATAAATATATTTTATTTATTTTTTACAGAGAGGAAAGGAGAGGGATAGAGATTTAGAAACATCAATAAGAGAGAATCATTGATCAGCTGCCTCCTGCACACCCCCTAATGGGGATGTGCCTGCAACCAAGGTACATGCCCTTGACTGGAATCGAACCTGGGACCCTTCAGTCCACAGGCCAACTCTCTATCCACTGAGCGAAGCCGGTTTCGGCTGCTTAACTCCTTAGAATGACTACAGTTCTATGAAATGATAGAATCTCAGATCTTTTTCTTGTGCCAAACAACAGGGTATAATGTCCCCTTAACTGAGAAAGGTCTTTGTGTCACAGATGTGAAACCTGGTCATTCCCTGAAATGTAACATTCTCCCTTGACAGACCCCTAACTCAATTTACTATGTCTAAGTCTTCTTTTGATTTTCATGATCAGGGTATCAAGCCAGCAAACCAGACGTGCTCTCCAGGTTGAAACGAGGGGAAGAATTGTGGACAGTACAGCGTGGACTCCACTTGTAGTCTCCAGGTGAGGGAGTGAGAGCAAGGTGAAGGCAAATTCTAGTCAGAGGCAGCAACAGAGGTGTGAATAAGGAAACGCAAACCACCCCTACATCTATAAGAACCCTTTTTCTTTGTAGAAGTTTAGGGGAACACATACCCCTTTTGTCTCTCCTGAGCTCTGACCCCTTTTTATTTTAATTATATCATGTTGGTTTGTGTGTTTTTTTTTAACATATTTTTATTTATTTCAGAGGGGAAGGGAGAGGGAGAGAGAGAGAGAAATAGCAATGATGAGAGAGAATCATTGATCAGCTGCCTCCTGCACAACACCTATTGGGGATCAAGCCCACAACCCAAGCATGTGCCCTCCGCTGGAATTGACCCTTGGACCCTTCATTAATCAGGCTGACGCTCTATCCACTGAGCCAAACTGGCTAGGGTTGTTCAAGAATTTTTTATACAGGGTATTTGATTATTAGATCAGCCAGAAGATCCTTGAGGGTAGGGGAAACTTTGTTCCTCCCCCAAAAGCATAAGCCATTAAGCATCTTAATCTTTATGGGAGGAATCAGTCCACTACGCATACTTCCTGTGCCTGCCTAGGAGAATTTAGCTACCATGTCTTCCAGTGCTGTGACAAAACCTAGATATGTGGCCTTCTGGTCAAATGTGTGCCATATCATATTGTTGGAGCTGTCATTGTATCCCTGGGGGTTGCAGCTTTCTGTCAGTTTTCTGAGGCAAAACCAAGAAAGGTGGCATACACAGATTTCTACAGAAATCATGATTCTATGAAAGATTTTGAGTGGATGAGGAAGATGAATATCTTTCAGAGTGCAAAGTGATCTTGGAATGCAAAGATTGTCTTTGGGTTGAATTCCATGGAAGTTTGTCTCTCATGCATGTTCTTGAACTATGAAGCATGGATATTTGATCTAAGGAATAATTTCTTTTGTAAATAAGCCATTAAGAAATACTGTGGACAGCCCTAGCCAGATTGGCTCAGTAGATAGAGCGTCAGCCTGTGGACTCAAGGGTCCCAAATTTGATTCCGGTTAAGGGCATGTACCTTGGTTGTGGGCACATCCCTAGTGGGGAATGTGCAGGAGGCAGCTGTTCAGTGTTTCTAACTCTATCCCTCTCCTTCCCTCTCTATAAAAAAATCAATAAAACATATTAAAAGGAAGAAGGGAGGAAGGGAGGAAGAAAGGATTGCTGTGGGCAAGGGGGAAATAAGTAAAAAGAAAAAAAACAAAAAACAAAAGAAAAACACCACCTTGGGGTCTAGGAAACCCGAAGGACATGCCTAGAGAGGAGAGGGAGGGGATAGAAGACAGAGAGAAGAGAGAAAAATTGGTTGCCTTCTGTTTGTTCCTTGACCAGGAATCACACCCATAACCCAGGTATATACCCTGACCAGGAATTGTGCTATTCACTGGATGATGTTCAACATAATAGAGCTTTAATTTTTAGTTCCTCCGTCCTTTCTCAGAGGTCAGTGTGTAGAGCTGAAAGTCCAATTTACTAATTGATCTTTCTGGTGACTAGATTCATCCTGAGGCTTTGTAAGAACCCTGTATTAAATCATCTTATTAGCATAAACTCCACTGTTATAAAACATTTAGTTGTTTTTTTTTATGTATAGCAAAAGATAATAATTCTATCACTTAAGAAATTATAGAGTTTTATAAGCTTATTGTCAAGTATTTTGGTCATAGACCAATTTTATTTACTTATTTATTAATTTTAACATATTTTTATTGATTTTTTACAGAGAGGAAGGGAGAGGTATAGAGTTAGAAACATCGATGAGAGAGAGACATCAATCAATTAGCCGCCTCCTGCAAGCCCCCTACTGGGGATGTGCCTGCAACCAAGATACATGCCCTTGACTGGAATCGAACCCAGGACCCTTCAGTCCATAGGCCAATGCTCTATCCATTGAGCCAAACCGGTTTCGGCCCAAATTTATTTCTTATTCTACAACACACAGGCTTGTCAGTAAATAGTGACTTCATATGAAGGCATTTTGTAAAAACTTTTATTTCAAATTAAGATTATGAGAGATTACAGAATGAATCCCTTTTCTTTTTGTCTGAGTAGTAGGTACAGTTGGTGATTCTCTGCAGTATCCCTTGCAAAGTCGAAGCATTCCGAGTCTGGAAAGATGCTGTGAAAAAATGTTTGGAGATATGGTTAATCAGAGCAAAGGTAATTTTCTATTAAAGCAAAATCACACTATGTTTGAGATACGTGAAAAACTTCCAATATCAAAGTTAAGATTCGAAAACCAAACCAGAAACTGTAACATAAAGAACTTTGTTGAGTTGAAAGGAGAGGAGACACCCATTCTGCTTGCTAATCATGAACAATTTTACACTGAAATTATATTGCCTGTCAGCACCAAACCCATCAATAATAAATCGCAGGCCATTCAGGAACAGAGCATTCACCACACTGAGAAAGTACACATATGCATTGAATGTGGGAAAGCCTTCAAGAAAATGTCTCAGCTCACGGATCATCGGAGAGTTCATTGTAGAGAGAAACCTAATGGATGCAGTCCATGTAATAAAGCTTCTCTAGAAAATCCAGGCTTAGTGATCATCAGAGGATTCATAAAGAACTGAAATATTATGAATGTACTAAATGTGACAAAACCTTCCTCACGACGTCACAGTTCAGTATACATCAGAAAACTCACAGGTGACAGAAATCTTATGTGTTAGTGAATGTGGTAAAGCACTCATCAAAAAGTCTTGGCTCATTTATCATCAGCGAAGTCATACAGGAGAGAAACCCCATGGATGCAATATATGTGGGAAGACCTTCTCTACAAAGTTTTGTTGCATTGACCATCAAAACACTCATACAGGAGAGAAACCTCATGGATGCAGTCTATGTGGGAAGACGTTCTCTACAAAGTTTAATCTCATTACCCATCAGAAAATTCATACAGGAGAGAAACCTTATACATGCACAGAATGTAGAAAAAGCTTTTCAGTGAAGCAAGGCCTCATCCTACATCAATGAACTCATACTGGAGAGAAACCTTACATATGTAATGAGTGTGGAAAAGACTTCACCTGGAAGAACACTCTCATTAGACATCAGCGAGTACATACAGGAGAGAAGCCCTATGTGTGTATATTATGTGAAAAAGGCTTCACCATGAAAATGGACCTCACTGTGCATCGAAGAACTCATACTTCAGAAAAACTGTATGTGTGTAGTGAATGTGGGAAAGGCTTCTCAATGAAGCACTGCCTCATGGTCCATCAGTGAATTCATACTGGACATAAACCTTATGTATGTAATGAGTGTGGGAAATGCTTCCCCTGGATGTTCCCTCTCATCAGACACCAGCGAGCACATACAGGAGAGAAACCCTAAGTATGCAATGTATGTGGAAAAGGCTTCAGCATGAAGGGGGTCTCACTGTCCATGAGGAAACTCATATTTCTGAGAAACCATATATGTGCAAAGAATGTGGGAAAGCTTTACTCAGAAGTATAAACTCAATGTACATTGGCGCATTCACACGAGAGAGAAACCCTATGTTTGCAGTGAATGTGGGAAAGGCTTTGCAGTGAAGAATAAGCTGTGGGAAAGCTTTACTCAGAAGTATAAACTCAATGTACATCAGGGGATTCATATAGGAGGGAAACCTTACATATTGTAGTGAATGTAAGGAAGACTTTTATCTTGAAGAAACCTGTCATCTGACACCAGCAAGCATACAGGAGAGAAGCCTTAGGTATGTAGTGTATGTGGAAGTGGCTTCTTCATGAATAGTGATCTCAGTATACATGGATATACTTATATGTAAGAGAAACCTTAATGAATGTGTCAAAGCCTAATGTGGAAAAAGCATATTCATTGCATCTCTGCAAATTCATATGCAGATGAACTATATGCCATGAATGGACTTCACGATGAAGAATATTCTAAGTATACAGCAACAAATTCATACAGCAGAGAAGCCATACAAATGCAGTGGATGTGGTGAAGGCTTTTGGAAAAAGATATCTTTGTGCAACATTCAAGATCTCACTAAGGAAAGACTTGCTTTTCGTGTTCTGAATGTGGGCAATTCTCGTTGTGCAAAAATAATCTCATTACCCTTCAGAATGAACATGGGAGAGAAACACTATGAATGTCACAAAGATAGGAAAGCTTTCACTATGGAGTCAGGTCTCAATGTTCATCAAACAAAACACAGGACAGAACCCTGGGGATGCAGCCATTATGGTAATGCTTCTGTCCACTTGTCAGTCCTTATTAAACATAGAATTTACAGGTAGTTGCTTTGTGAAAATCCTATAGGCCCTCAAGATAACAGTATGCAGAGAAGAATAGCTTAATGCAAATAATGTAGTGCTGTATTTACTGACCAATTATCTCTTAGTTTATATTGATGAAAAAATTTGTAAAATTCAGGTACAATCAACATTGATGGAAATATTTTAGGACATTTATGTGTAAAGAGTGTTTTCTGAGGCAAATCCAATGAATAACAGACTGAAGAAATACCTTAGTTGGAAGTAGAACATCTCATATGAGACCATTAGAGATCATGACTGAGTGAATATCTTTCATTGTGGGAAAATGTCTTCTGGAAAGTAAGACATCAGACATCAATTGACACTAGAACTAGTCACTGCTTGGACAGTGAATATAGTAATTTATGTTGCCTCATCATTTGCCAGGAAATCCATGCAGAAATAACTGATAAACACATTCAATTCGGTGGTCTTTAGGAAAACCTCAGGTAAATTAATCAAGGAAAGAAGCCTTGAATGAAAAAGCATTGCCACAAGTCTAAACAGTGAATATACCTCACAAACAATTGGAGACAGGATACCTTCAGCATATTTCTAGTTGCTTTGCCAATGATTTTGTAAGTTTTAAAATGTGGCAGTTGCTCTTATGACTAAATTTTAATACGTATAACACAGGAGTGGTCTATGCTTATTTCATTGTGTAATTAACTTTGAAATTTCTTTGTGTTATTTCAGAATATTTGAAGTAATTGAAAATGAAACTGAGCCTGGCTGGTGTGGTTCAGTTGTTGAATCTCAACTCATGAACCAGGTCACTGGGTTGAATCGCAGTCAGGGCACATGCCCACATTTGGGGCTCAATGCTCAGTAAGGGGCATGCCGGATGTTTCTGTCACTCTCCCTCTTCTTCTCTAAATTTCAATAAAACAAATTTTTAAAAAAATGAAGCAATATGTTAATTCCATAAAGACAACAAGCACACTTGGATGTGTTTCATCAAGTGTATAAGTAGCATCAGGTCCCTTATAAAATGAAATATTTTTTAAATTATTGAGTTTTAGAGAGGAAGGGAGTCAGTGGGAGAGAAAAACACACATGTTTTTGTTGTTAATCCTCATTCAAGAATATTTTTCCATTAATTTTTATATTGGAAGGGAGAGAGAAAAACACCCTTGTGAAAGACACATATCAATTGGGTGCCCCTCCTGTACTTCCCGAACCAGCACAGGGATTGAACCTGCAATTCAGATATGTGCACTTGGCCAGAATCAAACACAAGACCCTTCAGTGGGTGGGCCAGTGCTCTCAAGTCTGATTCACACTGGACAGGGTGAGAGGGGAAAAAACCCTTTTTAAAAAATTAGGCATTTTTTAAAAATGTGTTTTTATTGATTTTAGGAGAGAGAGAGAGAAATAGCAGTGTGAGAGTAACACACTGATTGGTTGGTTGCCTTCTGTACATGCCTCGACCAGGGCCTGGAAGGAGCCTGCAACCCAAAGAGGCAAGGGCCTGATAGTGAAGAGATGAGAAAATTAACCTAAGCTTTGGTTCTGGTGAAAACGGCTAAACCAGTTTTACAACAAAATGTGTGCCTGTTTTTTCAATTTGTGAGAACTTGGGGAAGTACTGGTGAGGTGGGAAAGATAGAGTAAGCAGTGAGCAGAACAACTTAGAGTTGTGGAAAAATAGCCATGGCAGCAAGTTTTGTTGTTTCAGCAGTCCTTTATTAATAACCTCGCTGCTTCAGAGGCTGTGTTACACAGCAGTGAACAGAACAATGGATTCCATACCAGGCTTCATTAAAAAGGTAGCCCTACCGAAACCAGTTTGGCTCAGTGGATAGAGCGTCGGCCTGAGGACTGAAGGGTCCCAGGTTCAATTCTAGTTGGGGGCATGTGCCTTGGTTGTGGGCACATCTCCAGTGCGGGGTGTGCAGGAGGCGGCCGATCGATGTCTCTCTCATCGATGTTTCTGACTTTCTATCCTTCTCCCTTCCTCTCTGTAAAAAACCAATAAAATTATATTTTTAAAAAAAATAAATAAAATAAAAAGGTAGCCCTGCCGAAACCGGTTTAGCACAGTGGATAGAGCATTCGTCTGCGGATTGAAAGGTCCCAGATTCGATTTCGGTTAAGGGCACGTACCTTGGTTGTGGGCACATCCCCAGTAGGGGCGTGTGAGAGTCAGCGGATTGATGTCTCTCTCATTGATGTTTCTAACTCTATCCCTCTCCCTTACTCTCTGTAAAAAGTCAATAAAATATATTTAAAAAATAAAAAGGTAGCCCATTATTACACAGAAAATATACTATGTTATAATATATTCTTAGGTAACAGGTGATTAAAGAACACAGAGGTGAGCAAATGTAGCCTTACAGTTGTAATACAATAATACAATAATCATACACTAATAAACTCTGTGTAACATAGCTATAAACCTATGTTTCCATCCCGGTATAAATTCAGCAGCACTCAGTAATGACAAACATGGCTCCTGAAGGATGTTAAGAGCACACATGTAAAGGAGGGATGCCCTGACTAGTTTGACTCAGCATGTAGAATGACAGTTCTGGATTGAGGGGTCCTGAGTTCAATCCCAGGTGGAGGCACATGCCCTGGTTATGGGCTTGATCCCTGGTGAAGAGTGTTGAGAATGTAGACAGTCAGCGAGTCTCTATAGTCATTATGGTTTCTATCTCTCCCTCTTCCTTCCTCTCTGAAACCAATTAAAATATATTTAAAAAATAAATAACATAAAGGAAGGGAGAAAGACGATTTGAGTATATTGGGAAGATGTTTTATGGACAAGAAAGTGCAGTCTAGTGTCCCCTGTCAGCAGTTCACCGGGAGTGTCAGACTCTGACCATTGTTTCAGTTTCGGGGGGCTGGAGGTTATTCATATTTAGAACTGACTTTTATAATTTATGGTAAATTTAAATTATTTTTAATTCTCCTCTTAGATTATTTAGGGTTTTTTGTTTTGTTTTTCTTAATATATTTTCATTGATTTCAGAGAGTAAGGGAGAGGGAGAGACATTTAGAAACTTCAGTGATGAGATAGAATCATTGATAAGATGCCTCCTGCATGTGACATGACCAGGATCGAAATCTAACCTGGTTTATAGTTTGATATTCAATCACCGAAACACGTCAGCCAGGCAAGAATTATTATAGATTTTAATATTTATTGCAGAGATCCATATTTTGTATGGTTCATTTAAGTTTCTGAGCTATTCATGGCTGAACTTTCATTATGAATATGAAATTCATTTACTATAAATATTATTTATAAATATGTCCATAATCTCATCACATTGAAATGTCTAAAACATCATCAGACCTGACATGTAAGATATGTCTATAAAGGACAAATTTTCTACCACTATAATTACAACAGCATTTTCTTATGAAGGAAACCACAAATAAAAAATTCAATTTTTTTACTTTTTAAAGTTATTTTATTTTAGTTGATGTTCAAATTAAAACCAAACAATACGGTTCAATCTAAAATTTATATCCTGACAGGTGTTTCTCAGTGGATTGAGAGTCCTCTGATGGACCAACAGATCCTGGAGTTCCATTCCTGGTCAGGGCACATCCCCAGACTGTGGGCTCAATCCCCAATAGGGGGCATGCAGGAAGCAAAGGACATGTCTCCCATGGTGTCTTTATCTCTCCTTATC
>PVJN01062143.1:0-11096 GCA_004026805.1 Lasiurus borealis | reverse complement strand
AGGTAAAAGCCAAAAAATTATGAACAACAAATACATATCTATCAACAAGTGAATCTAAAAATTAAGTGAATTAAAAATTTGATCAACAGAATAAACTGGTGAATATACTAGAATCAGGAGCACAGAAAGGGAGTGGACTGATAATTCTCAGGGGGAAAGGGGTGAGGGGTGTACAGGGAGAGACTGGACAAAAATCATATACCTATGGATGAGATCAATGGGAGGGAGCTAAGGGCAGAGGGAGGGGTGGGAGCTGGGTGGAGGGGTGCTATGGAGGGGAAAAAAGAGAAGCAAATGTAATAATCTGAATAATAAAGATTTAATTTTAAAAAAAAAAAGGAAGAGAGAATGGATATTGGGAAGCAACAGTCTCTGCCACAGAAAGCATGGAAACAGTGGGATATTTTTTTCAAATTGAAATCAAGTTAAGAATCTTTATACCAGTAAGCAAAATTAGACAGCTCAAAGTATTACCTCAATTTTAGGCTGGATCTTCTAAACAGTGAAAAAGAGGCAGGCTTCTTGCCTATAAAAAGATTTATTCTGGGACCAGTGACCAGATGCTAAGCCACTCACAAGCTATTAAATGATTTACATATGGAAGGAACTGAGAATTCCTGGACATTGAGTCCCTACCACTTTCCTCACTCTTAATCTCTCACCTCATTAAAATATATATATATATTTCTAAAAATAATGTATTTAGACTGGAAATCTTTAAACCAAATGGAAAAAATCAAGCTCATGGTATTTGGTTCTCTATACTAGTACATCTCATAAAACACCTACTACATAGGACTTCACAAAGCCAATATATTATAAATCTTGTCCTCAAGGGATTTCCAGTATAATGCATGATAATATTGAATAATGTGTTATATTTTCATGCCAATATTCTACCACCAACCAACCACAGATTCATGGCTTATGATCCTTGATATTTATGGATGGTCTCCATAGAGTTCTATGGACAGCCTTGATATGTGCCAAATTATGTATGAAAATGCACACTTTTCTGTCAGTTTCATCAGCTGATCAAAGGAGCCTAATACCCAATGATTACAAAATTTCCATTCATGGTTTAATTTCTCATTGCCTAGATGAAATATGCTGTGACTGACTCATGCTAACTTCCTGATGGCCTGCAGACAAGAAGCAGGGCAATGTAGCAGGCCGTAGGGGTTTAGAACTTAGAAGTTAGGTTGCAATTAGAGAGTAACTCTACCAAACAACACCTTTTCTCACTCCTAAATGATATGTCTGCCTGTCATTCAGGATGGCTTTTTGTCTCCTAAATCACCGGTTAATGCCAATCCAGGGATCTCCATTTTCCATGTTAGTCCCAAGCCAGGAAGCCACGTGTTCTGATGACTGTTGAGGGGTGGGTGGGAGACAGTTCTGTTGCTAGAAGGAAGAAAGGGGAATGAATTCTGGGGCTGAGGATCAGTCTCTGTCACAGTGTGAATTCTCTTTTACAGAATTACACAGAGGCAGTAGAATGTAGTAAAAAGAGTAGGATTTTTTAGTGAAACACACACCTTGGAATCCTGTGTCTCTCATTTTACATCTGTGTGATTTTGACCACGTTAATTTTCTTCTATGAATCTCAGTTTCCTTCACTATAAAATTTAAATCATAATCTTCACAGACATAGGAAGATTAAGAATTATATGTTTATAGTGCCTGGTACATAGAAAAGGTGTGTGGGTATGGGGTATGTGTATCTCTACATCCACATCTGTATATATGCATGTCTACATCCACATCTGTATATATTTCCCAAGTTGCTCAAGAAAGAAGATACAGAGAATGTAAGCTATCAAGGGTGCATTGACCTTGCAAACAGAAATGAGGAATGAGATGCATTTCCCTTGCAAAAGTTCCACTTACTCTGTGCCCTTGATGAGAGGGCACACTCATTTCTGAGAAGGAAAAGAGGCAAAATGTTTCTCTTATGTTAATGGGCCAGCAGATTTGAAGTCTAAGACACTGTGAAGTAATGGATCAAGAGCATCAAATTTGATGTTAGACTTAAAACTTGGGGTAATCTTCACCAGGAACATTACAAGTTTGAACTGAATATTTTCTCCTTCTTTGTGATATACTCATCTTCCCTGGTTTTCAGAATACTGTGGGTTTTTTTCAAGAGTGTTTACCTGCTAACCCTGCCTTAAACCTTTCCCCAGTTTCTCACAGGATGAATGAACTGCTTCCTTCACTCTAGTTCCAAAACTAGGACTTCTGCCCCATTCATGTCTGTGTGGCTGCTGGGGGTCACATGTCTGCATAAAATAGAAGACCATGAGCAGCTTGAGGGCAAAGACCACATTTTATAGTTTATATATCACTGTCTCCCTCCCTCTCTGGCCTCTAGTACAAAACTTCACACATAACACATGCAAAATGATCAACAGTGGTTAAGTGAATAAATAAAGGAATTCCTACATGGCCACTCCAGCTCAAACATTCCTATATTCTGAATAAAAAACGAAGACTTCTTATCTGATAAAGAAACATATTGGGGATAAAGAACAAATTGTTTTACATGTTAACTATACTGAGGAAGATCTGAAACATTTCACTATGTTCAAAAGTCATGCATCTCTCAGTAAGTAAATACCGTTCTCAGTGCTATTTATCTTAAGTAAATCACTTAACCTATCCAACTTCTTCGTCTTGGCCCGAAGCTGGTAATAGTACTTGACCAACCTACCGCACAAGGCTACTATGAGGAGGAGCAAATGAAATCACAAGGTGGGTGAAATCTCTTTGGGAAACTCTAAATCACTGTAAGATCTGAGGTCACAGTTACAGAAGTAGCTTCCCATTTTATGGAACATAAAAGTTAAGCCCACAATTTTGACCTTCTGGCCCCAGAGCTCCATAATCTTTCATGGCACAGGTTGCTGTTTCATCTTGGTTTGGAGCAGTGATCTCTCATCTTTCATAGCTACCACATTTCAAGACTTGGGAGTCACTTGATAGAGAGTTCAGGATGAATCCAGAGAATCAACACACTCAATGATCTGATCCAACCTTTCATTTTACCTCAGAGAGTTCAAACCTGCTATTTCCTTTTCCTACCCGTGATGGACTTGCTCTCGCTTTCTGCCCCAGGATGTACAATAATCTACCATCTTGAAAGGAACGTTTGCAAAAATAAATTTTCACTGAAGTGATGGATGAAGGCCACCCTCACTGTTAAGATGCTAGACTTTCACAAAAAACAGAACAGACTGTAAATTTGTACCTTAACAGGGGAAGCATCATTCTAAGATTATGGTCTAGTTTCCTAAGGCTACAATCTACTACAGTTACAAAGAGGTTTTGATTAAGGACTCAGTTATATGGTTTTAGAATTATGCTGAAGAAGAGGAAAAAAGAGTGCAAAATCCCCCAGGAAACAGGAAAAGGCCTGGAAGATCAAAAGACTCTTGTCCCCAAAGTAAGCTTTCATTATTCATACAATCCTTTTTAAACACCGAGAAGGGCCCAGAGGAAGCACAGCAGATAAGTGATATCCAGAGTGCAAGAGGCCTCCTCTTGGGTCTGAGCAACACAGGATATAAAAGAGTAATTCAGCAGAAGGGGATAGGATTGCTGCTGGGGCTGCTACCATGCTACGGATGCCTTGGGTGTGAAGCATTTTTAATAGCTTTATTTTTTAGAGGAGGATTTCTCAACTTCGGCACGATTGGTACTTTAGGCCAGATAATTCTTTGTTGTAGGGGTTGTCCTGCGCATTGTAGGGTGTTGGCAGTCTCCCCAGCCTCTATCCACTAGATGCCAGTAGCAGCCCCCAGTTGTAACAACCAAAAGTGCCCCCTAGGGGGCAAAACAGCCAGTTTAAGAACTGACCTCCACCCCCAGTTGAAAACCATTGTTCTGGAGCCGATAAATGGGGGTTGATTCCTAGCTCCCCATTTTCATGTTTAGTTTAAAAAAGAAGTCCAAAATGTAGTTTACGAATGCAATACTGCCTCTGGTTTTACTCAGACCAGAAATAAAGTCTGACCACCTGTTTAGAAATAGAGCAGGTGAAGCTGGTATGAAGGCATGGACGTGGGAGGATGGCAAGACTGCTCTGAAAGGAACTGAAGGTAGGGTAGGTTAAGGGATATAACTCTGGGGCAAGGAGGTCCAACTGGTAATACTGCAAGGAAGTGCTGCGCAGGGAAGATTACTTAGGTCAATTCCTGATCAGTACCACAGGCCAAGGAAAGCAAGAGTCAAGCGTCTCGCAGCGGTTCTCAACCTGTGGGTCGCGAACAGCTAGCAGGGTCTCCTAAGAACATCAGAAAACACAGATATTTACGTTAAGATTCATAACAGTAGCAAATTACAGTTATGAAGTAGCGACAAAAATAATTTTATGGTTGGGGATCAGTACAACATAAAGAACTGTATTAAAGGGTTGCGGCATTAGGTAGGTTGAGAACCACCGGTCCAGAGGGTGAGAGACCCAACACCAGTAGCAGTAATAAGTAACAGCCAGTGAAACCATTTCTGGCCAGAGCTGGCACTAGACCTGCATCTCCTGCCTATAAGATGGATGCACTTTTTACTAACTCAGCTTCAAAATTGTACCTTCACTATGTACAAAAGGTTATATGTCAGAGTGTGGCTTTGGGATGCTCTGAGCTGAATTTATTTACAACCCAATTTAAATGGGCTTAAACAGCAAGAGCATTTACTATCTCAGGTTATAAAAAGGCCAGAGGTGAAATGTCTTTGGGTTTGGATAATTTAGTGGCTAAATAATGTCATTGGGTACCCAGATTCTTTTCACCTTTCTACACAGTGGGTTAGCTTGTCCTTAACCAATTCCCTTCATGATTTCCAACATCATAACATCGAGGCAATGGCAGAAGAAATCATTTCTTGAATATATCTGGGAAAAGGAGAGACATCACTTTAATTGGCCTCTTTGGGCCTGGAGATAGTGCTCAGCTACCTTTAGCCTATGGTTCTGCAGATCCCCAAACAATATTGTGTTTTATCAAGGGAGAAATGGAGAACTACTACTGAATAGACATGCAAGGGTATCTTCTACACGTCCTATATAATAAAGAGGTAATATGCAAATTGATCCTCATACAAGATGGCCACCCCCATGTGGTCAAAGATGGTTGCCACAAGATGGCCAGCAGGGGAGGGTAGTTGTGGATGATCAGGTCAGCAGGGGAGGGCAGTTAGGGGCAACCAGACCTGCAGGGAGGGCAGTTAGGGGTGACTGGGCCAGCAAGGGAGGGTAGTTGGGGGTTAGTGGGTCAGCAGGGGAGGGTGGTTGTGGGGAATCAGGCCAGCAGGGGAGCAGTTAGACATCAATCAAGCTGGCAGGGGTGATCAGGCTGGCAGGCAGTAATAGTTAGGGACAATCAGGCAGGCAGGCAGGCAGGCGAGTGGTTCAGAGCTAGCAGTCCTGAATTGTGAGAGAAATGTTCAACTGCTGGACATCCCCCAAGGGGTCCCAGATTGGAGAGGGTGCATGCTGGACTGGGGACACATCCAGTGCATGAATTTCATGCATTGAGCCTCTAATGGATGATATAATTTAAATAAACTTCACTACAATTCTGTGAGGGAGGTACTGCTATTAACTTGGTTTTACAGATGAAGAATTTAGTAAAATGATGGATTAAGGTTTCAAACAAGTGGTCAGACCTTATGTTTCTTAAAAGTCATTCTATGCTGCACTAAGGTCCCCCCTGCCCCTCCCCACACACACACCACCTTATATGGACTGAACTGGGCTACTGCTAGTACCCTGCTCTATTAGTTTCCAGAAATAGATCACACTTGTAAGGTCTTATCTGAAGAATTAGTAAGCTTTTGTGAGGGTGTGTGTGTGTGTGTGTGTGTGTATATACAGAATAGCTAATTAGAGAGTTTTTCCCTTTTTTCTCTTTCATTCTTCCCTCTTTCCCTGCATCTCTCCTGACTTACTCTTTTCTCTCTTTATACACCTAAGTCAATAAACAAAGACCTTTTGAAGATACTACCCCCATTGCCACCACTGCTTTAAGAAGTAATCTTCATCTAAAAACCCATGAGAGCTTGCCTTGGATCAGGCAACTTGAAGTGTCCCATTCTGGCCAAGATCTGGCTACATCCCTGCCCACCAGGTGAGGACTCTGTGGGTCAAGAGGATGTGTCTCAGGAGCCTGTGCCCCAAAGACAGACCACACCCAGTGTGTTTGCATCTCTAGACTGAGTAACAACCACGGAGCAGTTGTGTGTGTGGCTGGAAAAGGGATAGAAAGGCCAGGGAGCATGGAGGGTGACTGGGGACAGAAGGGAGAGGCACAGCCTGCAACCTGATATGGGAAATCGATCTTCCATGCTGCCGGGTTCAAGCTCAGATCTCTGAAGAACCCAGAAAGTCTGGATCAAACTTGGCCTTCCAGGTCTCTACAAAGGTATTGTTGTCAAGGCAAAGAATAAAGCATTTTATCTAACATTCTGTTAAGTTAATTATAACTTTCAAATGTCTAGGTGTAAGGTATATAGAACTTCCATTTGTACCGTGACCTGGGCCCTGCAAATATTCAGGGCCTGTCTTGCAAGAGACGGAAACTTTCTAGATGCCCTTTCTGTCCCTTCATCATTGATTCAGATGCTTCCCCTGCTTACAGAGATAGTGGTTAACAATGGTCCCAAGACCTCCCTTTTATTTATTTATTTGTTTGTTTGTTTGTTTGTTTGTTTTCAGAGAGGAAAGTAGAGGGAAAGAGAGAATAGAAACATCAATGATGAGAGAGAGAATCATTGATTGGCTGCCACATGCATGCCCCACACTGGGGTAGCAGGCATATGCCCTGACCAGAATGAACCATGACCTCCTGGTTCAGAGGTCATACACAACCACAGCGCCACGCTGGCCGGGCAGACCTCCCTTTTTGGACACTATTCCAGAGACGAAGAGTCCCCTCTTTCAGGTCCCTCAGAGCAAGGTTGCTGCAACAAGCCCCCATCCCTCCTTAACCATGTCTTCATCAGTAGCTACAATCCTCATCTTGGCAATGGGACTAAGAAAGAGGGGAGGAGGTAGGAGGCCATTTCAATGAAAATCTGGAGGCAGAAACCACTGTTTTGAATCCTCAGCTTCTGGGAGAGCTCCTGGTGAAGTTCAGGGGCCAAATAGAGACTTTCTGTCTTATCTGGACACAAGCCAGAAAAGGGTAAGATCTTATTTTTAGAAATCAAACACCAATCAGGAAGGAAAAATTTTATGAAACCATCTTCAACAGTAAACAGAGATGGTCACAGCTCACTGCTGAATGGAAGTCTAGAGATGAAAATTGGATTTCTGTGAAATTCATTCAATGTTAAATCCACTGAGAAATTTCTATTCATGCATTTAGGTCAGACACCAGATTAGCAAAACTGACAGCAAGATGATTTGCCTTTTGGCATCCTCAAAGCTTATTAAATATTTTCTCGCAAAGCAGACTGGTTCTGATGTGTTTAGAATACAAAGAGACCAGATCAACAAGTTCCTTATCATATGGCCACTTCTCCATTACAGTTTGGTAGTGCAAAGATGAAGAACTCTAATTTCTCTGGCACTGGATCTCTAGAAATTACCAGAACTAGGAGTCTGTAGCAGCCTCTCACTTGGGAATTAATTGGCTGATTAGTGGACTATCCAGAAATCTGAAACAACAGCCAGGTCAGCTGATATATTCTGCCTTTGCACACAAAAACTTCTATTTATCTGCCTTCATCAGGGTTTGGCTGAGATAGAGATAGAGATAGAGATAGAGATAGAGATAGAGATAGAGAGAGAGAGAGAGAGAGAGAGAGGTGGGGGGGGGAGAGAGAGAGAACACAACACAACTATCTTGGGGGATGAATGACTTTAGAAGCCCACTTCCTACTAGAATAAGTTTTAGGGTTTAAATTCGATTTTACCATCATCATAAGCTATGTCATCAATTGTTCTCTGTTTTCCTGAGTTTTAGCTGAGAAATTCATTTATGTCCAAATTGTAACATTATCATTTTTTTCAAGGATCCACGAATTTTATTTTTCTCTTCAGACAATGTGATTTTTAACTCTTTTGCTCTTAAAAGATTTCCCCAGTTAATGTTAATGTTACACATGCAAGCATACTCGAGGAGCAGAATACTAATGTCTGCAACCTCCTTTGAAATGCATCAAAAAAGCAAGATGGATCAATGAATGGATAGAGGATTGACTAGATGAATAGAAATGTAGTAAATATCATATAGTTAAATGTTAATTGTAGAATCTAAATAGTAAATATGTAGAAATGCAGTCGGGAATTGCTGTTAAAATTCTTTCACGTTTCTGTACTTTTAAAACTTTCATAACAAAGTGTTAAGTGAAATAAAAATGATTTTCACAAATTCTTTGATTGTGAATAGTCTAATCATTCCCTCAGCTATTATCAACTCCAGGTTCCATTGTACAAATAACAAGGAAAAAATCCCAAAAGATGTGCATATTTGTGTCTGGGTTAGGAGAATAAAGAGAAGACATTTTCATTAGTTTTGTTTTTTTTATAGAGTGACATTAGAATACTTTTTTTATAAAGCCAGAGTGGATGGTGATTTCACACCCTTAAATGATATCCTCAGAGTTATAGTGTCATGTAATACCTTTAAAAAGCAAGAATTACTGTAGCAGTGAGGGTTCATATTCTATGCACAATTGTCTTATATTAAATAAACAGTATAGATTTCCAAGATGATAGTTTCAATAACACAAACTCAGAGAAGTAGATTAATTATTTCATTCATTTCTTTTTTATATTTGGATGGCTTTTAATATTTTAAAGCTTACTTAGAAATTAGCATTTATAGTCCTTTTTAATTTCCTTTATTCAAATTTAAACATGTCCATAAAATGAAAGATGAAAAATGTTCTATCCAATCAATCTAACCACTATGTATTTTTTATCTCATTAGAATTATTTTATCACCTCTCTCAACCTTAACTGTTCATAAAAACCTCATTTCAATTGAGACATACAAAAGAAAATTATTTTCAGTTGTCTACACATTTTCCAAGTAAAACATAGACACAGAAAACTAGATAACATACTTCCCAAAATAAATTTGTTTTGTTAAATATACAATTACTTGATAACTTTCCCCCTTAAGATGGCCTTACACCAATATAATTGTCTAAACTTTGATTTAAATAAAACACATAAGAAAACAGGCTCTTAAAAATATAAAAGAATATGTTTTCTTTATCTTGAGATTCTCAAGATATAACTGATATATTTTTAAAATAGCAAAAGCCATTTTTGTCCTCCATTTTTTACAAGTTTCTGTTGCTCATTGAAAGACAGATTCACATTTGACAATTTTGTCTGGTGGAGAGAAAAATCACACTTGTTTAAATATCTAATTCAATTAATTTAGCCAAGTAAAGTTAATCAACTAAAACAACACAGTCTTTCTCAGCAACTGTAGCTTTCATTAAGTGAGCAGCTTTATAACACTGAGGAGTTTGAAAACACTTCATCTGAGGATGGAATCAAATCCAACATACATAATTCCATGTGTATCCCCGGTTGCCACATGCATCCTGAGAAAGGGATACATACAGTTCAGGGAGTTATGGTTTTAATAATATTTACCTATTGTGACAATACAAGCTCGGATTACATAAAAATGTATAAAAATCATATAGCAAGGAGAACTTCTGCATAATGCTCACTATTTTGATAGCATGAAAGCCATTTAATCCACTATTTATTTTGCAGTAATTCTTATCAATGATTTAGAATTGCAGAAGAGACATAAAAATTACCTGCATTTGTTCTCATCTCTCACTTGGTTCCAACATATATTCTGCATGAATTCGGTTTCTGTGTTTTTAAATATATATATATATATATATATATATATATATATATATGTATGTATATGTATATATATATATACATATACATATATATATATATATATGTTTATTGATTTCAGAGAGGAAGGGAGAGGGAGAGATAAAAACATCAAATGATGAGAGAGAGTCATGGATCAGTTGCTTACTGCATGCCCCCTATTGGGGATCGAGCCTCCAACAGGAAATCAAACTGTGACCTCCTGGTTCATGGGTCAATGCTCAACCACTGAGCAACACTGGCTGGGCTGGTTTCTCTGTCTTTGCCATTCACTACTCAATGCAGATCTCACTTGGTTTTCACATTTGCCTTGTGTTTTGCTCAAAAAGAATAGACGAGGACCATCAGGATCACAGCTACTCTTCTGTTGGTCAGAAACAGGTCTTCACATGGAAGGAGCACTTGGAGAGAGAATGATCTGAGAGTTATGCTCCCCAAGATGACACTTGGGTAGTTCCTCCAAGTAAAAGACCAAGAACTGTTGACCTCATGGGTTTGGGCACTGTGCATGTGGCCCCTCCAGATCAGACGAGGCTAAACTCACCCCCATGACTTTTGTGAAGCCCCAAGAAAGCAGACCACACTGATCCTTCCATGTTCTCACAAGAACGTGGATAATGTGCAGGACTGGGCTGCAGCTGGAGGCGGCTACTTTCCTCTGCACTGGTTGTAATGGGGGTCTTGCTGGTGGGAGCGAATTCTGTGTGTGAGGAATTTCAAGGAGTTCAGCTGCTCTCAGGGCACAGTGACTGCAGCCATTTTCTTCCCGTTTCACTGCTATGCATGGTCACATGGCCCATTCGCTTTTTCTAAAACATTGTATCCTGGATTCATTTATGTCTTTGTTCTCTGAAATATCCCAATACCATTTTTTTTTCTTCTATTCATCAATCCTCATTGTAAGTTCAAAAGCTTATCGCTGCCTGGAATTTCTTTGTTGCAACTGAACAAAGTTGCAGCCTTTTAAAATATTTCAGCTGTTTGGGAGCCTCCATTTGCTAATTAATGATCATAACTGTCCTTTTTCTTCTCTTTCTGATTCTCCGCTGCCTTTCTGCTCTCTGGCAGGTAATAGCTCGTCTCGGCATTTGCTTCTTGATGTGGTCTTCTTGCGAGTTCTTTTATTTGTGAGCTTCTAATGCTTGCCTGGGACTTTTTTAATTGCACTTTATTTGAACACAAAGGTCCTCTGTGCTTTTGATTCTCCACATTTCTGCAA
>PVJN01062142.1:0-11096 GCA_004026805.1 Lasiurus borealis | reverse complement strand
CTTAAATGTTAAGACTTGAAACCATAAAATCCTAGAAGAAAACATAAACAGCAAAACCTAAGATGTTTCTCCTAGCAATATTTTTTTTGGTATATCTCCATGGGCACAAGAAACAAAAGAAAAATAAACAAAATAGGACTATATCAAAGTAAAAAGTTTCTGTGCAGCAAAGGAAACCATCCACCTAATAAAAGAGTAAGATGCTAATTGACTGTACCTTCACAATGCCCATCAGCCAATCAGGAGTGACTATGCAAATTAACCCAACAAAGATAGCATGTTAATTTGCATACGTAGATGCCAAGTGGCCATGGTGACAATGCAGCATTCTGTACCACCCCAGCTGCTCTGGGCCTCTGGGCAGCGTAGGAAGGCACAAAGGGAGCTCCAGCCAGAGCAAAGGCACTGCCAGCAGCCAGGGGAAGGAAGGTCCATTTTTGCATGAATCTGCAATGCATCAGGCTTCTAGTCCTATATAAGAAAAATCTAATATGCTAAGTGTCCAGTCATCTGGTCAGCCATTCAACCAATCAAAGTATAAAATGCTAATGATATGCTAAGACCACTCAACCACTCATTATTCCATGCACTGACCACCAGGGGGCAGACAGTCAACCAGTTGACCAGTCACTATGACGTACACTGACCATCAGGAGGAAGATGCTCCAACTGGTATGTTAGTTTGCTGCTGCAGTCCAGCCAATAGGGACTGAATAAGACAGGATGGACACACCCTGGGGCCCTCCCACAGTCCATCCCTGGCTGGCCAACCTCCCACATCCTTCCATGACCCTGATCATGCTCCAGTGGGGTCTCTTAGCCTAGCCTGCACCCTCTTGCAATCCAGGACCTCTTGGGGGATGTCAGAGAATCAGTTTCAGCCCAATCCTGCAGGCCAAGGGACCCCACTGGTGCATGAATTCATGTACTGAGACTCTAATCAACAACAAAAAACATAACCCACTGAATGAGAGAACATATTCACCAATGATACATCTGATAAGGGCTTAATGTCATAAATTTGTATTAATTTATAAAACTCAACACCAAAAAACAAATAATCCAATTAGGAAATGGGCTGAGGACCCGAATAGAAACTTCTCCAAAGAGGATATAGATGGCCAATAGATGTATGAAATATGCTCAACATCACTAATCAAAGAGAAATGCAAATTAAAACCACAATAAGGTATCACCTCACACCTGTCAAAATGGCTATCATCAACAAATTGACAAACAACAAGTGTTGGCAAAGATATGGAGAAAAGGGAATCCTTGTGCGCTGTTGGTGGGAAAACAGACTAGTGCAGTCACTGTGGAAAGCAATATGAAATTACCTCAAAAAATTAAAAATGGAACTGCCTTATGACCCAGCAAATCTACTTCTGGGGAAATCCTATATAATAAAAGGCTAATATGCAAATTGACCAAATGGCAGAATGACAGTTGCTATGATGGGCACTGACCATCAGAGGACAGACACTTTATACAAGAGCTGCCCCCTGGTGGTCAGTGCACTCCCATAGGGAGAGCACTGCTCTGCCAGAACTGGGCTGAAGACTGGCGAGTGCAAAGCTAAGGAGGTTCGACTGCCACTTTAGGCCTGGAACGGGCCTAAGCCAGCAGTCAGACATCCCCTGAGGGATTCTGGACTGTGAGAGAGTGCAGCCCCCTCCCCAAGGGTATGAATTTCACGCACTGGGCCTCTAGTATATGATAAAACCTGAAACACTAATTCAAAAGAATATATACACTCTTATATTCACTGCAGCATTATTTAGAATAGCCAAGATTTGGAAGCAGCCCAAGTGCCCATCAGTAGACCAGTGAATAAAAAAAGCTGTGGTACATTTAAACAATGGAATACTACTCAGCTGTTTAAAAAAAAAAAAAGGAAAGTTTACCTTTTGCAATAGTGTGGATGGACCTGGAGATTATTATGCAAAGTGAAATACGCCAGTCAGAGCAAAATAAATTAACAAAATAGAGATAGACTCATGGATACAAAGAACAGACTGACCATTGTCAGAGGGAAGGAGAGTGAAAAAGGTGAAGGGGTTAAACAAAGAAAATAGACTCATGGACTCCGACAACAGTATGGTGATTGCCAGAGGGAAGAGGATATGGAGGGAGATGGAAGAAGGTAAATGAGGGAGAAATGACGATGCAAGGAGATTTGACTTGGGATTGTAAACACACTATACAATATATAGATGATATATTGCGTAATTGTATATCTGAAACCTATATAATTTTATTAATCAATGCCATCCAAAAAATTCAATTACAAAGCACACAATTTAATCAATTTAAAGCTAGTGATAGATTCTGTGGGTGAGGGGAGCATAACAAAAGCATGTTAGAAAATATGATTTGGGTTTCTAAATGTGAGATAAAACAAAAGGTGTTGGTGAGGAGATGATTATAGGACAGTGGTCGGCAAACTGCAGCTCTCGGGCCACATGTGGCTCTTTGGCCCTTTGAGTGTGACTCCTCCACAAAATATCCTGGGCGAGTCTATTTTGAAGAAGTGGTGTTAGAAGAAGTTTTAAGTTTTAAGTTTAAAAATTTGGCTCTCAAAAGAAATTTCAATCGCCTAGGCCGGGTACTGTTGACATTTGGTTCTGTTGACATTAGTATAGCAGAATGTGAAAGGGGGGTTCAGAGTGAGTTAATGGGCAGCCTTTGTGACAGCCCTTTTTAAGTGATGTCAACTGCTCACACTCAATGATCATATGTTACTCCAGCTGGGTCCTGAGTTACTTGAGCCCAAGCACTTCACTTGGGGTACCGTTTTGCAGGCTGACTGCTTCCTCACCTGCTTCTTTTTCCTACAGACTTGCTACCACCAGTTCCTAGACCTCTGCTTGCTGCCAGCCCATGTGTATCTTCAAGGACTCGTGTGACTTGCTCTGTGCTGCAGTACTGTGAAAGTAAAGCTGCATCTTCCCTGAGGGGATATACCATAGACATCTCTTATAGCTCCTCTGAAATTTAAAATAGTGGACACAAGTTAAGTTTTTCATAAATCCTTCAAAAAAAATCGACCTTTTTCACTTTGCCTGTGGTGGGGACTGAGGGTTGGTGAGGCAGTGAGAAATCAGGAACAAGCAAGAGATGTGTTTTGGGCAAGATAGGAGGAATATTTGCTGGTGCACTTTGGCTTTTGTTTTGTTTTTGAGAGTAATAAAGCCCAAAGCACAACTTGCTTTTGATTATCTGTAATTGTTGAAAAGGACCTTTTGTCTTGGGCAAAGCCAGAGTGGAGTTTATATAGCAGTGATATTATCCCAGGTACATGATTTGGGCTCCGTAATTAAGGCTAAGAGTGATAAGCACAAAATCTCTATAGAGAGAGCTCAGGCAATAACAGGCTGAAAATTGTGCTAGATTTAAAAGACAGGATTTCAGATGCATTTGGAATTGTGGCCAAACTGATTCTAGTAATGCAGGAGAGCTGTTTAAATCAGAAGCACTGGGTTACTGAAATGGGCTGAAGAACAGGGCTACATCTCTGTTTTTATGAGGTCCTGGCCCACCGCTGTGTGTGTGTGTGTGTGTGTGTGTGTGTGTGTGCGCGCGCGTGTGTGCGCGTGTGCACACTCGCGCATTTGAGTTTAGCTCTAAGAAACTGACTTAGGGGATCAGAAATTATCATGTGTGCTTCCCAGTTCCAAAAAAGAAACTCATTTTTTCTCTAAGTCAGACATTCTAAATCTCATGTGGAAGTATTCAAAAACACAGTAACTGAAAAGACTTTAGTCAAGCTATTAACAGCTTGCTAGTACTAAATAAGGAAATGGAGATGATCCCATTGGGGCTCAAGAACCTCTGTGTAGATTGCTAAGCTGTTGCTGTCCCATTAAAGGTTGCGCCACAGTTTGGCCTTCCTGCCACATCTGTCTGCCTTGCCTCTTGGATCCCACCCAAGATACTTCAAAGTATGTATTTAACTTAAGAACACTTCAAATTTTAAGTAAACTAAATGAATACTAATAAAATCACTGAATTTAAGTATAATTACAAAATCTATCTTTATGCTACCAAGTTCATCACATAATTACATAAACCTAAAAACCAATGACCAAGTCATAGTCTTTGAAATGATTTTATCACAAATGTCATTGTATTAAATGAAACAGAAACAAGGACAAGCTCCATTTCTTACTGAGCATAAGTAAGAAACATTGCATGCTAATATAACTGCATAACTTGCCTTTTATTAAACCACTTATATTGTGTTTTCCATGTTTGCTGTCAAGGCATTAAAGTGCAGAAAACATGCACAGGGTACATTTGTTTCATGTTGGTAAATTGATACCATGTTGTGTCTGAGGCCAGAAAATTTTCTCATATTGTGAGGTCTGCTAACATTTGACTCAGTATATATTTTGCAAACTATTTCACAGCTATTAATAGTTCAAGAGGCTATATTCAAGTTTTTTTAAATGCCAAATTGGAATAAGTGTGTGTATTTTCTGATCATACTATCAACACACACACACACACTCTTATGGAAAAATATTAGATTATACAACTAAGCATAACAAAGAAAATAAAAGGAATCTAACACATTCCTTCTGAGAATTAAGTCCTGTTAATCTTTGGTGCACATTCTCCCAGGTCCTCTGCTGTGTACACTGAATGGCCAGATTATTATGATCTCTGAATGCATAATAATCTGGCCATTTAGTATATATATATATATATATATATATATATATATATATATATTAGAGGCCCAATGCATGAATTCGTGCCTGGGTGGGGTCTGGCCAGCCTGGCCAGGGGGAGGGGACATGGGTGGTTGTCCAGCCTGCCTGCTGGTCGAACTCCTGGTTGAGGGGACAACTTGCATATTAGCCTTTTATCATATAGGATATGCACTGAGTGGCCAGATTATTATGAATTCAGAGATCATAATAATCTAGCCACTCAGTGTATGCATGTGGTAGATGACTAGCCATCCCCATTTGCCATGGTTACCATGAAGCTCATATAAAATACCTCATATTTATAACAACCTAGTTTTAAGCTGATGACAACTTAATTTAGAATGCATACTAAAACTACATTTTTAAACCTCCCTCACTTTTAGTTTTTATGTCACACTTTACATATTTTTATCTCTTACTAATTTTGTAATTATATTCTTAATACTTTTGTCTTTTAGCCTTCATATTAGATTTATATGTGATTTAGTCACCATGACAACATATTAGAATATTCTGAATTTATATTCATTTTTACTAGGACAACTTATACGTTTATATGTTTTCCTAATTAGCATCCTTTTGTTTCATTTTGAAGAGTTCTTGAAAATTTCTTATAAGACCAGTTTAGTGGTGATGAACTTCTTTAGTTTTGCTTGTCTGGGAAACTCTTTAGCTCTCCTTAATTCTAAAGGATAAATTTTCTGAGTAGAGCATTTTTGATTAAGCAGAAAAGTACGTTTTTCTTTGAGCATTTTGAATATCTATTGGTACTTCCTTTGGCCTGCAATGTGCTGAAAAAAATCTGCTGATACTTTTATGGAGGTTCCCTTGTACAGAACACGTTGCTTTTCTCTTTCTGCTTTAAAGATTCTCTTCTTGTCTTCAACTTTTGACATTTAATTATAGTATGTATCAATGTTTGTCTCTTTGGATTTATCTTATATGGAAAATTCTGGGTGTCTTGGATTTGGAGGTCTGTTGTTGTTCTCAGATGAGGTAAGTTTTCAGCCATTATTTCTTCAAGTAGACTTGTTGTCTCCCCCTCCCTACTTTTGTGACCTCCATAGTGCAAATAATAATCTGCTTGATGTTGTTCTATAGGCACCTTAATCTGCCCTTAGTATTTTTTATTTATTTTTTTATTTTTTTCTATTTGAGTGAATCTCACTGTCTTTGAGTTTGTTGATCCCCTTTTTTTCACTTTATCTGTTCTGCTGTTGAATCCCTTTAGTGAATTTAAGTTCTGTTATTATATTCTTTAGCTCTGTAATTTGTTCAGTACTTTCTTATGTTTTCTATTTCTTTGTTGAAATTCTCACTTTGCTCATGTATTATTCTCCTGTGCTCTGTGAGAAATTATTTTGAATTTTTAATCAAGCAAATCTCATCTTCATTTTATTAAAGTCTTTTACTTAACTTTTAACTCCTTTTTGTTGTTTTTAACATATTACTCTATTTTTTATTTTTCATTTTCCTTGAGTCTCTGTGCATTCATTAAAAGAGCCAACTCTCCTAGTCTTAAGGAAGTGGTCTCCTGTATGTGATTAAACATGATTCAACACTGCCAGTCTTGGTTGTCTCTCTAACCTTTGTAATCGTCCAAGCCACCTTCTTTGGTTTAGTGATTCCATAGTTGAGGGTATGCCAAAGCCTTTCAATGTCCCAAAGGGGAGGATGTTAGTCAGCCCCTGGATGCAGGTGATTGGAAGCTGTAGCTTTTAAAGTTTGCAAAAGACCTTGTCCAGGAAAGTACTGGGAGAAGGGTATTTCTGTCTGCTCCCTATTCACTGAAAGAATTAAAAACTGGTTCTTGGTTAGAATCCTGTGGGACTAGTGAAAGTAACCTCTGCTGACTACCAGAACCAGGTGATCAAGGATGTGTCCCTGGGGGCAGCTGGAAAAGCTCTGTCATGAAGATATTGGTGATCTGGAGCAGGTAGGGCAGAGAAAGAGGGAGGAGGAGAGAGAAAAAATGGCACCCACCAGCCTTGCCAATATCTAGAGAAGATTATTTTAGGAGTCTGACTCTCAGAGAGAGAGAGAAACATCTCTATGAGAGAGACACATAGATTGGTTGCTTCCTGCATGTAGCTGCAACGTGAGCCAGGGATTTAACCTACAAACCAGGTAGGTGCGCTGCACTACAATTTGAACCTGCAACCTTTTGGTGCACTGGCCATGGCATCAGGCTGAAGGTTTTAAGACAATTAAAGATAAGAAACAGACCTTTCAGCAAGTAAGAATGACAGCTGGTATGCAGGCAAAGACAGGCAGAGGCAGAGCCCCAGGAATCTGGGGAAGTTTGCTGACCCATCCTGGGCCCCATGCTGCTAACAAACTGACTTCAGAATGAAGCTTGCTGCCTCCCATACACAACCAACTCCTGTGGAGACAGACACAAACTGAATTTCTTGAAGTTTTGAATTGGTTGCTGAGAGCCAAATGAGGACTGTTTCTGACAGTGGCTAGCACCATAGTACCTCCTGGAAAGCCCAGAATCAGCAGACAAAACATCAGGCTTAGTCTTCAGAAGAACAAGATTCAAAGGAAGCTCCCAAGAGGCATTAAACTGTTCTGGGACCAACTTCACTTCACCATTTTTCCTTTTTTGTTGTTGTTGTTGTTGTTGTTATTTTTTATTGCTTGGTTATTATTTTAGTCTCTCTTTTTTCCTTGGTATCTCTAATTTTCTCTTTTCTTTTGTGTATTTTTTCTTTTTTTCTCCTGCTTTCTCTTCTTTCTTCCTTTTCTTATTTTATATCTTTCTGTTTTCTCCTCTTTTTCCTTTTCATTCTATTTTCTCCCTCTTTTCTTTTATAACATCTTGCTCCCACTATTCTTTATTCTTATTTTCTTTCATTTACTTCTGCCCTTTCACATCCCTTTTCTTCCCACTTTTTTTGTCTTCCTGGGTTTTTTTCTTTTATTCTATTATCTTGTTCTCTTTCTTCTTTCCTAGTTCTATCTACTCTATCTAAGAAGGCTGTAATTTTCTTTTGTGGTTGCTTTTGTTGTTGTTGTAGGGGTCCTGTGCCTGTTTTTTATTTTGTTTCTTGTTATGTTTTGTTTTGTTCTGAGAAGAGAACAATTGTTTATGGAACAATGTTAATGGGACAATAACAACCAAGACCCATTTACAGGAGAACCAAAAAAACACAAAATGGCAGGAGATCAAAGGGATTACACCACTCGATTCCACAGTATACTTAATACATAAGGCCACCCCACAAAGACTGGGAGGCATAGCAGCTCTATCTAATACATAGAAACAATTACAAAAGGACTGAAAAATGAGGAAATAAAGAAACCACTCCCAAATGAAAAAGAGGAAATTCAAAAAAAGAGATAAATGAAATGAAGGCAAACAATTTATCAGATAGAGAGTTCAAAGAAAGGTTATAATGATGGTCAAGGAACTTAGTGAGAATTACAAAGAACTTAATTGAAAAAGTATAACAGCATGAAACAATAAATAGAAATCATAAACAAGAATCATACAAAAATGAAGATTAACATATTTGATATCAAGAGTACACTGGAAGGAATCAAAACTTGATTAAATGTGGCAGAAGATAGAATCAGTGATTTGAAAGGCAAAGTTAAAAAATAAAAAAAGCACCCAATTAGAGTAGCAAAGGGAAAGATAATGAAAAAGCAGGATAGTTTAAGGAAATTTGGGGACAACATAAAATGTAATAATATCCACATCATAGGAGTACCAGAAGGAGAACAGAAGGTTCAAGGAATACAGAACTGTTAAAAGAAATAATGTCAGAAAAAATCCCTAACATGGAGAAAGAAAAAGTTATACAATTTCAGGAAGCACAGAGAATTCCAATCAAGATGAACCCAAAGGGACCCACTCCAAGATACATCATAATCAAAATGGCAAACATTAAAGACAATGAGAGAATCTTAAAGGCAGCAAGAGAGAGACGGATAGTTACCTACAAGGAAGAACATATTAGGATGTGGGCTGATTTCTCAACATAAACACTTCAGGCAAGATGGGAGTGGAATAAAGTATTCAAAGTAATGAAAAGCAATGATCTAAACCCAAGACTACTCTATCTAGGAAGGCTGTCATTTAAAAATTTGAGGGTGAAATAAGGAGCTTCCCACAAAAGAAAAATAAAGACTAAAAGAATACATTACCATAAAACCAACATTGCAAGAAATGTTAAAGGGATTTCTGTAAGAAGAAATATATATAGAGAGAGAGGAACATAGGTATAAATAAAAAAGGCAACAAATAAGTTTCTGTCAATAATAATTTTGAATGTAAATGGTCTAAACATGCCCATCCTGAGTGGCTCAGTAGTTGAGCACCACCCTATGAGCCAGGAGATCATGGTTGAATTCTATATCAGGGCATATGCCTGGGTTATGAACTCGATCCTCAGTGTGGGGTGTGCAGGAGGCAGCCAAGCAATAATTCTCTTTCATCATTGATATTTCTATCTCTCTCTCCCTCTCTCTTCCTCTCTGAAATCAATAAAAAATATTTTTAAATTTATTTTGCAAAAAGCAAACACACCTATTGTTTCTGACAACTGTATCCTTCTTTTAAAATCTCAGTTTTAGTATCTTTGCATTCCTGATGGATTTTTTTAAAGTTAGTATTCCGCTCTGAAATCAATAAAAATATATTTAAAATAAAGACATAAGGTAGCTGAATAGATTAGAAAATATTACTCATTTATATGCAATTCACAAAAGACCCTCCTCAGAACAAAAGTTTCACACAGACTAAAAGTGAAGGGATAAAGGAAAAATATAACATTCAAATGGCAAAGGAAAAATGGGGTAGCAATACTCATATCTAATAAAATAGATGTCAAAACAAAGGCCATATCAATAGTCAAAGAAGGACACTAATGATAATAATAAAAGAATCATTTCAACAAGAGGCTATAACTCTGGTAAACAAATATGCACCCAATATAGGAGCACCTAAATATATGAAAATACTCTTTGAAGACTTTAATGGAGAGATTGATAACAATACATTCATAGTAGGTAACTTTAATGCCACACTGACACCACTGGATAGATCTTGCAGACAAAGAATCAATAAGGAAATAACAGCTTTTAACAATGTGCTAGATCACATGGATTTAAATGAAATTTATAGAACATTTCATCCCAAAGCAGCAGAATACACATTCTTCTCATGTGCACATAGGCTATTCTCAAAGATTGACCACATGTTAGGACACAAAATAAGTCTTAAAAATTCAAGAAGATTGGAATCATATGAATTATTCTTTCCAATCACAATGGCATGAAACTAGAAATCAACAACAATTTTTTTAAAACTCTCAAAAACATTCAGACACATAGAGACTAAATAGCTTGTTATTAAACAATGAGTGAAACACCAACAAGATCAAAGTAGAAATTAAAATTTTCTTGGAAACCAATGAAAATGAATACAAAACAACACAAAGTCCATGGACATAGCAAAATCAATTCTAGGAGGGAATTCCATAGCATTACAAGCCTAACTCAAGAAACAAGAAAAAGCTCAAATAAACAACCCTACAACTAAAAGAGAATAACAAGAAAAGCCTAGAATAAGTAGAAGGAAAGAAATAATAAAAATCAGAGCAGAAATGTGTGACATAGAGTCTAAAAAATAATACAAAAGATCAATGAAACCAAGAGCTTATACTTTGAAAACATAAACAATATTGGTGCTCCTTTAGACAAACATATTGAGAGAAAAAAAAAAAAGAGAGAGGACCTAAATAAATAAAATCAGAAATTAAAGAGACAAAGTAACAACTGACATCACAGAAATATAAAGGATTGTAAGAAAATACTATGAACACATATTGAACAATCTGGGTAAAATTTAAAGACTCCTAGAAACATATGATCTGCCAAAACTCAATCAGGAAGAATCAGAAAACCTGAATAGGCCAATAACAACTAGTAAAATTGAAGCAGTCCTATAAAATAGAGAGGTAATATACAATTGATCATCCCGTCCTCACACAAGATGGTCATCCTCATTTGGTCAAAGATGGCCACCACAAGATGGCTGGCAGGGGAACGTAGTTGTGGGAAACCAGGCCAGCAGGGGAGGGCAGTTAGGGACAACCAAGCCAGCAGGGGAGGGCAGTTGGTGGGGTGAGGGGGACCAGACAGCAGGGGAGAGCAGTTAGGCGTGACCAGGATAGCAGGGGAGGGGAGTTATGGGGGACCAGGCCAGCAGGAGAGGACAGTTGTGGGGGAGGGAGGGGCCAGGCAGCAAGGAAGAGCAGTTAGGGGCAACCAGGCTGACAAGGGAGGGCAGTTAGGAGTGACAAGACCTGCATGGGAGGGCAAGTGAGAACCTGGTCGGCAGGGGAGGGCAGTAGGGGGTGATCAGACCTG
>PVJN01062141.1:0-11096 GCA_004026805.1 Lasiurus borealis | reverse complement strand
AGTACTGGAAGTATTTGCCATTGCAATTAGACAAGAAGAAGAAATAAAAGGCATCCAAAATTGAAAAGAAGGAGTAAAGCTGTCCTTATTTGCAGATGTCACGATATTGTACATAAAAAACCCAAAGGACTCCATTCCAAAACTAATTGACTTAATTAATGAATTTGGCAATGTAGCAGGATACAAAATTAATACTAAGAATCTGGAATTTCTATACACTAATAGTGAAATTACAGGAACAGAGACTAAAAAAGCAATCCCATTTACCATCGCTCCAAAAATTTAGGATACTAGGAATAAACCTAACTAAAGAGGTAAAAGATCTATATGTAGAAAATTACAGGACACTGAAAAAAGAGATAGAGAAAGATGTTAACAGATGGAAGAGCATATCATGCTCATGGATTGGGAGAATCAACATCATTAATATGTCCATATTGCCCAAAGCAATCTACAGATTCAACGCACTACCCATTAAAACACATTTCACAGACCTAGAAAGAATTCTTCATAGATTCATCTGGAACAAAAAAAGACCACAAATAGCTACAGAAATTCTGAGAAAGAAGAATAATGTAGGTGGGATCTCAATACCAGATTTCAAGCTATACTACAAAGCAACAGTTCTCAAAACAGCCTGGTACTGGCACAAGAACAGACATATAGACCAATGGAATAGAATAGAGAACCCAGATATCCACCCGAACCACTATGCTCAACTAATATTTGACAAAGGAGGCATGAACATTTAATGGAGCCAAGATAGCCTCTTCAATAAATGGTATTGGGAAAATTGGACAGATACATGCAAAAAAATGAAACTGGACCAACAACTTATACCAAATACAAAAATAAACTCAAAATGGATACAGGACTTAAACATTAGAAGGGAAATCATAAAAATAGTAGAGGAATCCACAGGCAACACAATCTCAGATATATGCCAAAAGAACTTCTTCACTGATACTGCTCCAAAGGCAATTGAAGCTTAAGAAAAAATAAACAAAGGGGACTACATCAAAATAAAAAGCTTTTGCACATCAAAATAAACCATCAACAAAACAACAAGAAAGATCACTGTATGGTAGAACATATTTGCAAATGTTATCACTGATAAAGGTTTAATCTCCAAAATCTACAGCCAACTTATAACTTAATAAAAGGAAGATAAACAATGCAATAAAAAAATGGGCAACTGACCTAAATAGAACCTTTTTTAAAGACGATAGAAGGAAGGCCAAGAGACACATGAAAACATGTTCAAAGTCATTAATCATCCGAGAGATGCAAATCAAAACAACAATGCGATACCATCTTACACCTGTCAGAATGGCAATCATCAACAAATCAAGAAAGGACAAGTGTTGGCGAAGATGCGGAAAAAAATGAATCCTTGTGTACTGTTTGGAATGCAGACTGGTGCAGCCACTGTGGAGAACAGTATGGAGTTTCCTCAAAAAAACTAAAAATGGATCTCCCATTTGACCCTGTAATCTCACTCTTAGGAATTTATCCTAAAAAATCACAAACACCAATCAGAAAGGATTTATGCACCCCTATGTTCATAGCAGCACAATTTACAATAGCTACAATTTGGAAACAGCCTAGGTGCCCGTCAGCAGATGAGTGGATCAGAAAACTGTGTTACATCTACACAATGGAATTCTATGCTGCCATTAAAAAGAAGGAATTCTTACCATTTGCAGCAATCTGGTTGGAACTGGAGAGCCTTATGCTTAGTGAAATAAGCCAGTCAATGAAGGAGAAGCATCACATGATCTCACTCATTTGTGGATAATAAACCACATTATAAACTGATGAACAAAAGGATAGATACAGAGGCAGTAAAGCTTCAAACAGACTGTGAAATTACAGCAGGAAGTTTAAAGTTTAGTGAGGTAGATAAGAGATCAATCAAAGGACTTGTATGCATCCATATAAGCATAACCAATGAACATAGACACTGGGGGATTGGGTTATGCCTGGGAGGTGGGGGGTAATGGGTAGATACGTATAAAAAATTAATAAAAAATGTTCAACCTGAAAAAAAAATACATGTATAAAAATGTAATAAAATATTAGATAAAAAGTAAAGAAGAGGTTTTTTTTAATATTTTAAGGAAGTTTGCACTTTTATTTTCATTCATAATTTGTTTAAAATTATAATTTTTAAGTACTAAGCACAATGCTATGACCATACTTTTAGAAAATATTGAAAATATTTAAAACAGAACTAGTTGAACATTTTTATTATGTCTGGAATTGATGTATTTTGCATGAGGAGTATAACTGAAGTCCCAGTGATGCTATCTTAATGAATTTGAGGTTGTCCAAATTTCCTGGAGAGTTTTCTAAAAAAAAATAATTTTTAAATGTTTTAAACTCTTTCTATACTGCATATGTAACTATAAAATAAAACATTTTCTATTAATTAACGAATAGAAAATATAGGATTTTAGCCATCAAACCAAATTTCAGTCTTCAGTCAAGGTCCCGGTTTCCAGGCATAATCCTGGAAAGTGAGAGATCAGATTTATAAATCTTTGCTGGGATTTGGGTAAATTGGTTTTCACTTAGGTTTTAGGCTTAAAGAATTTCACCCTTCACCAAATATATACCTGGTGAATTTATTTAATCCTGAAGTAAATTAGCATTGCTTACTATGCTGTCAAATGCCAGTGAACAAGTAGAACATTTTGTGTTTCCAAGTCCTTGAGTGTGTTTGGGGCAAAGAAAATGTGTTAGTTGCTGTTGGTTTGGACATAGTAAAACAGTGGTTATCAATGATATTGAAGAATTATATGAGAGTATGTGGTTTAAGATGGTAAATTTAAAATAATTTGTAACAAAATATGACAAAAAATAAAAAGTATAATATAGATTGATTCTCAACTCCGGAACTCTCCTCAAAAGGACACATGTAGTGGTGTGCTAGCATACAATTAACAACCGACTCCCCTACTTGCTTACCTCTTCTCTTAGTTTGCCTATTTTTGAGGTTAGGATCTTATTTGTTGATTATTTATATAGTAATTCACAAACACACACACACAAATAAAACAAGAGTATAACACCAAATATAGATATCAACAAGAATGTATATATTAGTAAAACATCCCATCCATGCATGTTTATAGGTAAGCTGAGCTCTTTTATTATTTTAAACAATTAATGTGAAGTTTTATAATTTTTAAAGTATAATCACATGAGATTAAGATAATGTACCAAATATATTAACTGATTTCAAAGAAAACTTTCAAGGACTTTAAACATACAGAACAAGATTTACCACTGAGAATTTTACTCATTGAAATGGAGAAACTTCATCCACTTTCCATAAATAAATATCACTGTGGTGACAGAAAAAAAAAGTAAATTTCTACCCAAAACTTAATAATAAGCCTTTCAGAAAACTGCCATTTAGTAACATGCCAAGTAGTTCTTTTAAAGTGTTCACTTTAAGAGTTTATGGGAGTTATAATTTTAGAGAAATTGTCAACAATTTCTTAAAAGATGAATTTATCAGGCTTTGGTCCTCCCTAAAGCTTCCCTGTGCTTAACCATATAGACTGCTTCTGCTCTTAAAGAAGATTATTAAGAAGGCTATAGCACCTCTAGCTTTCCAAAGGATGACCACTGTAATAAATAAATACCCATGGTGAGCCCCTCTAGAATATGTGCAGGTGGGCTAAATAATAGTTGTTAGAAGGTAATTATTATACCTCACTTTGTTTCAGACCATGCCCTGCATATGCTCCCACTTACTCTGCAGAGGCTAGCAAATCAGGAACCACTGGGCCATCAGATCATTTTGCTCAGACTGTGTTGAGAAGAGGCAGATAGTAATAGTAGCTAATGATGCATTTAGTATCTCAAAACAAAACAAAAAAAATAGAGCTGAATATTTAATCTACCTACAAATCTGCTTGACTAAAGCTTGCACTCAGATAAAGCTATTGAATTTGTGTGTGTGAGTGTGTGTGTGTGTGTGTGTGTGTGTGCGCGCGCGCCCTGTGTGTAGTATTTGTAGGCATTTAAAAAGAAAAACTACAAACTCCTCAGAATAAATATTTCAAGTGACAAATACTTCTGTTTCTTACTTGTTTAACTTGTTTCCCCAACTTATACACTACAGACCCATATACATTTCCCTTGTCTGTTACAAAAAGTGGAAAATTAAAATCATAGATTTTCTCCCTATTGCTACCAAGATAGTAATACTATTGGTCTTAAAATTGTCCCAGAAGATATGCTGAAAACATAACTAGGAAATTACAACAATCTTCATCATGTAAAATCTTAAAGGGTAGGTATCTGGAATAATGCAATTTGCTTCATCAACCAAGGAATGGGTGACTTTTCTTAGTTTTCCCTTTGTGCCTTTATTTAAACAATTCAACAACTGTCACTACCACAAACCATTCATGATGTTTTCATAAGATGTTTTATTTTATATAAGTGGATCAAATGTATTATAAGTAACAAACATAATTTGCTCAGATATATTGTATGTTCATTAATATATGCTATATTTATATTTTTATTAATGTATGAAGATATAATATCCATAAGCTATGAGACCTGGTAATAGACTGAAGAGTTGCCCAGAGGAGCCATTGCACAGCCAGGAGTACAGCAAGATGTGTAAAGGAGCAGTACTAGTATAAGGTGTTGTGAGATTTCCTAGCAGAGTATCTAAAAGTATTCGGGAGTGTCAGAAAGAGTGACAGTCAGAGAAGATACCACAGAGAAGATGGCATCAGAGCTGAGGTTTTAAAACATAACTTCTAGAGGTCTATGGCACATTCAGAACCTGTGACTTGTCATTGGACACTGGGTTGAGAAAGACAGGAGGCCGATCTAGAAAGAGATCATATTAAGTCCAAATATGATCTGCATTTTAGACTTACTACTATTGGTTGTTGGATAACTAAAAATGATTTTAATGTGGAAATTTCTGTAATTAACTTTTTTTTTAGAAAGCTGTTTTGACACACAGAAGAAGCAAGATTCTAGAGGAAAAAAGAGTAGTTAGACCCAGCCCACGTGGTTTATGAGTATGGACTATGAACCAAGAGGTCACTGTTTGATTCCAGGTCAGGGTATATGCCTGGGTTGTGGGATTGATCCCTAATGTGAAAAGTGCAGGAGGTAACCAATCAAAGATTTTCTCTCATCATTGATATTTCTCTCTCTTCCTCTCCCTTCCTCTTTTAAATCAATAAAATATATATTTTAAAAAAGAGTAGTTAGAAAGATATTTGATAGTTCTGAAGGGAAATTATGTAGATAGGATACATGGATGTGAAGAAGAATCTAGTGCTGTGCTAAAAATACTGGTGAATATGAAATAAGTTGTGACATTATAGCAAATGTCAGCAGCTTGCTTTCACTAGCAAGTAGAAATTAAAAACGATCTAGACACATGCACATACAAATGCACAATCAATATGCAAAGGAGAAAATGGAGAGAATTGAGCAACAATTTGACTCTTTTTTTTAATCTTTGTTGTTGCAAGTATTATATATTTTCCCTTCCCTCCCCCCCATTGACCTTTTCTAGCCTGTCCACATCACCCACCCCAGGCTTTCACTACACTATTGTCTGTGCCCATGGATTATGTATATATGCATACAAGTCCTTTGGTTGATCTCTTCCCACCCATCCACCCTCCCTCATCTTTCCTCTGTGATGTGGCAGTCTTGTTTTATTTTTCTTTCTAAACAATATAGCTTCTTGTAAAGTTTGATTCAAGCATGTTGCAAGCATTTATCATGTTATCTATGTGCACAGATCGTTCTCAGTGTTGGAATTTAGATACTTAGAAATAGAGTTTCCATCCTCCTAGAATGTCATTGGCAGTGTTTCACTTTAGTCCTAAGAAATAAATCAATCTAATCACATGAAATTAAAATATTTTTTTTATTTTTTAGAAAGTGTTGGTCTGTATTTAAAAATAGGACCTTCTTGAAACATTTCCTATGAAGAATAGTGATTTCTTGGTAATTGTAGGGGGAAAAAAATCCCTTTAATTCACTATTTCAGACCTGGAAAGGAAAATAAAAGCAGATATAATAGTGTATTGATATTATTTTATAACAAAGCTGGAGGCCTAGTGCATGGCATTTGTGTGCTGGGAAGGGGGTCCCTCATCCCAGCCTGCTCCTTCTTACAGTCCTGGACCCCACAGGGTATATCCGCCTGCCGGTTAGGCCTGCTCCTGGCAGTTGGACATCCTCCTCAGGAGTCTTTAGTGCTGCTTCAGAGGCAGAAGAGGCTCCTGCCACCACTTCTGCACTTGTCAGTCCTGAGTCTGGCTTCTGGCTAAGTGGTGCTCCCCCTGTGGGAACACACTGACCACCAGGGTGCATCTCCTGTGTTGAGCATCTGCCCCCTGGCAGTCAATGTGTGTCATAGTGACTGATCATTCCACCACTTGGATTGAATATTAGGATTTTATTACATAGGATCTATTTGAAAATTGTAATTGTTAGGAAAAGCAATTGTAAAAGAAATTATACTATTTTTCCCCCCCACAATCTAGGTTAGAAGTCATTCAGAAAATAAATCACCTGAATTAAATGGTTACACAGTAAATATTCTAGTTAAAAACAACTACATTAAAACCATGTGAGCAAAATTCTAATTTCCCTGTACTACATGAATTTCACATGAATCAAACTATGTGCATATAAGTACACAGCTTTATTTGAAACTAGAGGCCTGGTGCATGAAATTTGTACACGGATGGTGTCCCTCAGCCCTTTCCAATCTGGAAAGGAATGTCCAACTCCCCGTTTAGGCCCATTCCCACGAGGACATCCCTCTCACAATCCAGGACTGCTGGCTCCCAACTGCTCACCTGCCTGCCTTCCTGATTGCCCCTAACCACTGCTATCTGCCAGCCTGATCACCCCCTAACCACTCCCCTGCCAGCCTGAATAATGCCTAACTTGCTCTCCTGCCAGCCTGTTTGCCCCTAACTGACTGCCCCTTCAGGCCTTGTCACCCCTAACTGCCCTCCCCTACAGACTTGATTGCCCCCAACTGCCCTTCCTTGCAGTCCTGGTCCCTCCCAACTGCTCTCTCTTTCTGGCCATCGTGTAGCAGCCATCTTGTGTCCACATGGGGGCTGCCATCTTGTCCATCTTGTGTGTTGTAGTGATGGTCAATCTGCATATTACTTTTTAATTAGATAGGATAGAGGCCTGGTGCATGGGGCGGGGGGCAGCTGGTTTGCCCTGAAGGGTGTCCTGGATCAGGGTGGGGGTTCATTTGGGTTATGAGGTGATCTGGGTGAGGGGCCTGTGGTGGTTTGCAGGCCACCCATGCCCCCTGGTGATCCAAGCGGAAACCCTGGAATCTGGAATTTATTTATCTTCTACAATGGAAACTTTATAGTCTGGAGTAGAGCCAAGTCTCCTGCTTGCTATGTGGTGGCAGCTATTTCTGTTGGGATTTATTTATCTTCTATAATTGAAACTTTGTAGCCTTGAGTGGAGGCCTGGGCCCACCAGAGTGTGTGGAAAGCTTGGCTTCCTCCATCACCAAGGAAACTGAAGCCTCCCTCCTACTCGCTCCATGGCTGCAGCCATCTTGGTCGGGGTTAATTTGCATATTCCTCTCGATTGGCTGGCAGATGTGGGTTGTGGGCAAGGCTTGTGGGTATGATGGAGTGATCGTTAATTTGCATATTACTCTTTTATTATATAACATACCAATATATATAATTTTTGTTTCTTAGTTTTGGGTTTCTGTCAAATATTTTCAAAACACAAAACAAAAGAAAAAAATATTTTTACAGATCTCAGGCCAGTGACCCGGTGTAAAGGGAAATGAAATAAACTTCCTTAATGGAAGAACACAAGTTTTATCATCATCCTAGGCCAAACTTTGAGCCATTTGTAAAAAAAAAAAAAAAATGATTTATGTTCTGAAAGAAAAACAGCCGAATTCTCATTGGAAAAAAACAATTGGGACACTAGAATTTGGGGAGACAGACAACCAGAGATCTTTCAAATCATTATAGATGACATGTCTAGAGGCTAAGAAATTGTAAGAATATTTTAAAAGTGTGTAGAATTCCCAATGGTACCCTTTATTTCCCATTTGTGTGCACTGGTGAAATATGTTATTTTCAAACCTTGTAAGTAAATGAGATTTAAAAAAAAAAACACAAACTGTCAGTGAGTATGGCTGTAGACACACCAAATGACCTATATATCTCAACCTGTTTACCTCCTGAATTTTTGAGTCTTTAATAATGAATGGATTTGTTCATTGTTTTTACTCATTCTCTTATCTTCTACACAACATGTTCAAAAATTTCCCCCATTCTTTAAAGATATCTTCTTGTCTGCCACTCTTGTTCCCAGGTTTCTAGATGTGTTAGCTGCCAATATCTAATTTATCAGGATTTACTCGTGTTGAAACAGGGTAAACTCTGAACTTACTTCTCAGGGGATCAAATAGAGCAGACTAGTTAGATGTCACCATAGCACAATCTATAAAATACTTAGGATAAAAAATATTCAAATGGCAAATTGTATACTTTTACACATATTCACAAAATAAAATAAAATGTGTTATTGATTTACAGGAAACTCAGACACAATGGAGAGTGGAGGTCACACTTATAAACAATAAGGATCCCATTTGTGCTCATCCAGCTCTTTCTAATCATTGCTGATTTTAATGTTGTTGAAGTAAGTTTTCCCCAACTGAGTTTCAAAGTAAAAGATGAAAAATGAGCACAGATGTTTCATGCACCATTGAATAGACTTTCAGATTAGTTTTGGATGAATGCTTTTTAACATGAATACTATATTTAGGTGCTCACTACATAAGGTCATTCCAGAAGTACTGCCTGATACAGTGATTTGTGTCACTTTCAGAGAACTCAGAATTCTCTTTCTTTCTCAATTGACTTAAGTATGCCTGGCAATTCTATAGATATACCCAAGGAAGTTATACCGTTCTCATTATATCTTAAAGAGGCTACACATTCCTACAGTGATATTTTGTTCTATTTTACTTAGGTCCTGCATTTTTTAAATGTAACCATTCATTATAATTTTAGTTAGCATTTATTTAGAATCTTATGCATGTTTTTATAATTGATGCAATGCCAATAAGAAATCTACATTTTTATCCAAGTATTCTCAGTTTTTTAAATAATTTAATTTAAAATCAACAAAAGAAACAAGAGTGACAACATGAGCTTTGAAATAAATTTTATATAGATCAATCAAAATAGAATAAAGTTAGCAGGAGTGTTTGAATAAAAATAAAAGACAACATTTGAGTTACTTTCATAAAAGGAGTTATGAGACCAGTATGTCACCATGTCACTTAAAACTTTTGTCTAGTTAGCTTTTCCTGTGATTTTGAGGAGGCTAGAGCAAACACAAAGGCAAAAAGTTGAAGCTTTTTAAATCCAAGGAGAAAAAAACAGCAAGCTTTTTGAATCTACAAGAAAAGAACTATAGAATTTGTGGCCAATATTTAATTGAGTACTTGGAACTAGATAGCAGCAAATCCACAATCCTATATAATAAAAGGCTAATATGCACATGTCCCATCAGAAATCCAATTGGGAGACCAAGAGTTTAATTGCTCGCTATGATGTACACTGATTATCAGAAGGTCAATGTGGCTGAGACCGGTTTGGCTCAGTGGATAGAGCGTCGGCCTGTGGATTAGAAGGTCCCGGGTTCGATTCCGGTCAAGGGCATGTACCTTGGTTGTGGGCACATCTCCAGTGGAAGGTGTGCAGAAGGCAGCTGATCGATGTCTCTCTCTCATTGATGTTTCTAACTCTATCCCTCTGCCTCCTCTCTGTAAAAAATCAATAAAATATATTTTTTTAAAAAAAGAAGGTCAATGTGGAACATGGCAGGTGAGGAGAGAAAGAGGAGGCAAGGAGACCCTGATAGCTGGCCAGGCCTAGGGACCCTACCCATGCACAAATTTTGTGCACCAGGCCTCTAGTTGGTACATAACTAGGTCTCTTTTAAGTTATACTAGTTGATCTCAACTGAGTAAATGAGTAATCACTGTTTTAAGATGTATGGTATTTGTTATTCCTATGTTGTCCTTAGTGTTCACAAACTACCTTGCAGTCAATAAATAATTAATTAATCTCTGTTTAATCAAATTATGAATCAAAACATTCTTTCTATCATTAAGTGTTGATCAAATCCCACAGATTTTTATTTTGTTCAATAAATTCATTATTGTGGAGGTGTCTAGTGAACTCTGGACTTTGTATAAAGGTTTTACAATGTAGCTCTATGTATTTTTTGTACAGTGGTACCTAACATACCAGATACCAGTGTCCTAACATACGAGATTTTTTAGATACGAGCCATTGAGCCAGCAATTTTTGCTTTGAAATATGAGCAACATTTGAGATAGGAGTAATCGCGCGGATCAGCTGGCTGCACATGACCCACCAGTTTACCGAGACTCGAGTGTCTCATAGTTTCCCATGCCTCAAGGTTACGGAACGAATTAAACTCGTATCTCAAGGTACCACTGTATGTGTATACAAAATTATGTGAATATGCAATTTTCTTATTTATTTATTACATTATAAGGATTATAAATATCTAAATTGATAATCTCATAATACTTTACTTCAGGAAATTATTTTAAGGAGCTAGTTAAGCCATTTAAAAAATGTTTTTTACAGAGGGAGGAAGGGAGAAGGAGACAGAGATAGGAACATATCAATGATGAAAGAGAACCACTGATCAGCTGCTTCCTGCACACCCCTTACTGGGGATCAAGCTGTGCCCTGACCAGGAATCAACCAGGCAGCCACTTGGTTCCTGGATCAACACTCAACCACTGAGGCACATCAGTGAGGCTATTTAAGACATTTTAAAATAACATTTAGTGTTCCCCATTAACTTAAAAGGTTAAAGTTGATAACAGCTAAGGTACAGCCAATGGCAATGAAATTCTGATTTACAGTATTAATAATTTCACCAAAATTTAAACTATATAATTATTTTAAATAATCAGGGAATTAATTCTTTTCTTCTTTTTAACAACCATCTTATCTATTTCTCCCAGGAATCTGAGTCAATCT
>PVJN01062140.1:0-11091 GCA_004026805.1 Lasiurus borealis | reverse complement strand
CTCCTCACAACTCAGAATCTGGCAATATTTGAGAAGTTCTGCAGGGGAGTGAAAAACAGTCAGTTTGGGCAGCTGTAACAAAAATACCATAGACTAAGTGGCTTAAGCAATAAACATTGATTTCTCACAGTTCGCACGGCTTAGAAGTCCAAAGTCAAAGTGCCAGCAGATTTGGTATCTGGTAAGAGCCCACTTCCTGGTTTATAAACAGCCTCCTTTAGGCTGTGCTCTTACATGTCTAGAGCATAGATGGTCTCCCACTTGCCTCTTCTTTAAAGGGACTAATACCATTAATGAGTGCTCTGCCATTATGACCTAATCATATCTCAAAAACCCCACCTCAAAGTACCATCATATTAGAGATTAATTAGATTTTCAACATGAATTGGGGAAGGGCACAAATATTTGGTCTATTGTAGGTATTCTATATATCTTTCCTTAGCAGCCTACTTTCTGCCTTCCATAAATACTGTCATTTATAGCTAATGATACGCCAATTACAGCATTTATTAAGCATTAATGTGCAACCAGTACTATGCTACACACACCTTTGAGCCTCACAACTACTTATGAGGTAGATATTATTATCAACCCACTTTTATAGGTGGGGACACTGAGGTTCAGAAATGTAAAGTGATCTGCTCAGCTAGGAAGTGGTAACTAATTAATATTGCAGTTGGAATTTGAATCCCAGTGGGGCAGTCTGAAGTCAGACCTTCCCTCCCACTAGATCAGATCTTAGAGGCTGTATTTTCAGTAAATCCCCATACATATGCTCTAAATTCTGTAAAGTTTCACACTCCGAGCCTTGTTGCCCTATAGCTTCACTCTGAATAAAGCAGCAAAGTTCCATGTTACAATTTAAGTATCTAAAAAAGTAATCTGTTTTCAAGCATTGTCTTCTATTGGTACCTTAGTATAAATTAGTTAATGAGATTAGTCCTAAGTTTCCCTAGCAGGACATCAATGTGATGGGCCACAGGAGTTACTTTTTTATGGCAGAGGAGAATTTGGGGGAAATCTGGAAACCATAGTTCTCTGCCCAAGTAAAGCAGATCTAGTTAAGTCAGGACTTTGAGAGGTTCAGGGCAAAAAAGCAAGGATAGTGGTTAGATTGCTGGAAGGGAGAAATCTAAAGGATAGGTATCATTGGTTTAGCTGGTGTACTTATTTAAATCAGTACTTTTGCGTTTAGTGACCATCACAAAGAAAAACTCATCTGAACCCCCATGGCTTCAGAGGCTGAGCATTGTTCCATTTTGGAAGGGGATTAAAGATATCCATAGTTTGGGATGCAGTTATTCTGCAATAAGTGTCATATCCTTACTGTATGCTCTGACCTAACCTGACCAAGATGCAGTCCTCAGCTGTCCCTTCCTTCACTACAGGGGCTCTCCTCAGAGGAGCACAAGTGATTTCCCACTAATTTCCTTATTTGTCTGCTTTCTTTCCATCTGAGCCAAGGCCTAACAACCAGCTCAAATTTGCACATTTTGAAACAATGTGTTTTAGAAAGCAATGTAATAGTCCCCACTTTCCCCAAAGGTGCTAAACAGTACCAGTAGAAGAGAACCATCTCACTGCAGTCAGACTGGGACCACAGAGTCTATCCCAGGTAAGATATTGCTATAGCTGTGCTACTATGACCAGCTTTATAAGATTGATTTTGCTATGGTTGGGAGGTACCCAAAATTGTCACCTAGTCCAGCCCCTGCCCTTTAAGTAGAATTATTTTCAAACATAAACTCTTCAAATTTAATTTTTAAATGAAAAAATGAAGCTGGAAATGCTCCATGAAGCCTGGTCATTTGTGTTGTAGCATTTTCTTGAAGAGTCCTAAAGCCAGCTTTGCTTTGGACTGATTTTCTGTAGGTTTTCAGCCAGGAACACAATGTGTTTTAAGGATAGTTGGTTAGAAGTCCAGCCATCTTGGAAAATCTGGGACAGGAGAGGATAGAGTACAAGGTGGCTTTTCTTTCCTCTGTGATTCCTTCCATTCTATGTTGGCCCTCTAAAAATGCAAGGGTAGATTTGAGTCCCACAACTCATTATTAGAAAAATTTAGGTCCAATGAGACAAAGTGGCTTGTGCAAGGACATATCAGAGTGTGGGTTATGACTCAGTGATCTTGCCCCCAAGTTGTTGTTTTTTTTAATTCTTTAGTAAAAATTGTATATATTTAAGATGTACAATAAGATGATTTGATACGCATATGCATATTGAAAAGATTACTACACTCTTCCCTGGCTGATGTGAATCAAATTGTTTGTCACCAAAAGGTTGCTGGTTCAACTCCCAAATAGGGCACATGCCCAGAGGCAGGCTCAATCCCCGGTAGCAGGGTGTGCAGGGGGCAGCCTATCAAAGTTTCTCTCCCACATCAATGTTCTCTCCCTCTCTCTTTATTTTCCTGTTTCTAAAAATCTTAAAAGTAAAAGACTGCTACATTCAAGCTAATTAACATCATCTACTCACATTGTCACTATTTTGTGGTGAGAGCACCTGAAATCTATCCTAACTGCAACTTTTTACCCCTTGACAAACATCTCCCAATTTCTCCCACGCCCTGCCCATAGTCATATCCTTGCTGTATGCTCTGACCTAACCTGATCAAACCACTTTTCTATTATGTGCTTCTATGTATTCAACTTTCAAAAAATTTTACATATAAGTGAGATCATGTAGGTATTTTTTCTTTCCACATCTGGTTTATTTCAATTAGCATAACATTCTTCAGGTTCATCCGTATTGTTGCAAATGACAGGGCCTCTACCCATACCCCTCCCTACTTCAATCACCACACTGTTATCCATGTCCATGAGTTCTCTCTCTCTTTTTTGCTCAACCCTTACAACATCACACTACCAAAGCTATTGCCTGTTCTCTATCCTTAAATCTGCGGGATCTCTTTTTTTTTTTTTTTTTTCAACCTCACCTGAGTATATTTTTCCACTGATTTTTAGAGTGTGGGAAAGGAGGAAGGGCGGGGGAGAGAGAGAGAGAGAGAGAGAGAGAGAGAGAGAGAGAGAGAGAGAGAGAGAGAGAGAGAGAATATCTTTGTGGTGCACCGGGACCAGGACTGAACCTGCAACCCAAGTATTTGCCCTTGACCAGGAATTGAACCTGTGACCATGCCAATGCTCTAATCACTTATCAACACGGGCCAGAGCCACAGGGCTTCTTTTAAAAAAAAAAACTTTATTGTTGAAAATGTTACATATGTGCCCCTAATTCCCCCCATTGTCCTCTTCCAGTCTGCCTCCACCCCTTCTGCCTTGGGTCTTCACCACCATGTTGTCTGTGTCCATGGGTTATGTAAACTGTATATGCATACAAGTTCTTTGGTTGATCTCATCCCACCCACCCACCCTTTCTCACCTTCCCTTTAAGATTCTTCAGTCTATTCTATACTTCTATATCTCTGGATCTATTTTTTTCATCAGTTTATTTTGATCATTAGATTCCACATATCAGTGAGATTAAGTGCTATTTACCTTTTTCTGGCTTATTTTAACTTAACATTATACTTTCTATGTCCCTCCATACTATCTCAAAGGGTAAGCGATTCTTTTTTTTACTGATACATAGTATTCCATGGTGTAAATGTATGACAGCTTTTTTATCCACTCATCTACTGATGGTACTTGGACTGTTGCCAGATCTTAACTATTGTAAATTGTGCTGCTATGAACATAAGGGTGTACACATTCTTTCTGATTAGTATTTTAGGTTTCATAGGATATATTCCTAGAACTTGGGTCACTAGGTCAAATGGCAGTCCCATTTTTAATTTTCTGAGGAAACTTTCATACTGTTTTCCATAATTACTGCACCAGACTGTATTCCCATCAGTAGTATACTAGGGTTCCCATTTCTCCACATCCTTGTCAACACTTGTCATTTGTTGGTTTGTTGATGATAGCCATTCTGACAGATGTGAAATGATATACTTCATTGTCATTTTAGTTATTTTGGGGGGGCTTTAAACAATAATTTTTACTGTGTTACATATATATATATATATCTTCCCATTTCCCCCCCTCCCTCCCTCCCAGGCATACCCCAACCCCCAGTGTCTTGTGTTCATTGGTTATGCTTATATGCATACATAAAAGTCCTTTGATTGATCTCTTATCTACCCTACATCTCCTTAATCTTCCTGCTGTAATTTGACAGTCTGTTTGATGCTTTACTGCTTCTGTATCTATCCTTTTGTTCATCAGTTTATAATGTTCTTTATTATCCACAAATGAGTGATATCATGTGGTGTTTCTCCTTCATTGACTGGCTTATTTCACTTAGTATAAGGCTCTCCAGTTCCATCCAGGTTGCTGCAAATGGTAAGAATTCCTTCTTTTTATTGGCAGCATAGAATTCCATTGTGTAGATATACCATAGTTTTCTGATCCACTCATCTAATTTGCATCTCTCAGATGATTAGTGACTTTGAACATTTTTTTCACATGTATATTGGCCATCTGTATGTCCACTTTGGAGAAGTATCTGATAAGGTCCTTTGCATATTTTTAATGGGATTGTTCATCTTCCTTTTGTTAAATTTTGTTAAATTGTATGGTTTCCCTATATATTTTGGATATTAAAACTTTATCAGATGTATCATCACCAAATATGTTCTCCCATACAGTGGACCCCTTTTCATTTTGTTAAGCATTTCTTTTGCTGTGCAGAAGCTTTCTATTTTAATGTAGTCCTATTTGTTTATTTTATCATTAGTTTCCTTTCCGCCAAGGCCTCTTTTTAAAAGCTGAGTTATATATATATATATATATATATATATATATATATATATATATATATATATATCATAATTTATTTATTCATCAATGGACACTTACAGTATATATATTGGTTATTATGGAAAAAACTGCCGTAAACATGAGAGCACAGTTATCTTTTCAGGTACCAACTTTATTTCTTTTCTGCCCCTAGTTTTAACATAAATAGCACACATTTTGAAGTACAAAACCTATTTTTCTGAGTTGCTTATCCTAATAAATAGCTATGTAACATGGCCTAAACTTTTGAGACATTAGTAGCTACATTTTCATTATTTTGTCACATTCCATTAGGGACAGTAGAAAATGAAATAAGAATAAATGTGAAGATCTTAGATATATTGTGTAAAACTAGCATTAAAAACATTAAATAAGTGGTTTCTTTTTATTGTTCTTCTAGAGTCCCGGTGCACAAAATTCGTGCACAAGGGATGGGGTGTGTCCCTCAACCCAGCCTGCACCTCCTCTAATCTGGGACCACTCAAGGGGTATCCAACTGCCAGATCTGGATCGGGCCTAAACAGGCAGTTGGACATCCCTCTCACAATCCAAGACTGCTGACTCCCAACTGCTTGCCTGCTTGCCTTTCTGATTGCCCCTAGCCACTTCTGCCTGCCAGCCTGATCACCCCCTAACCACTCCCCTGACAGCCTGATTGATGCCTAACTTGTCCCCTGCCAGCCTGTTTGCCCCTAACTGACCTCCCTTGTAGGCCTGGTCACCCCTAACTGCCCTTCCCTGCAGGCCTGGTCCCTTCCAACTGCCCCACCCTACTGGCATGATCACTCACAACTGCTCTCCCTTGCAGACCTGGTCCTTCCCAACTGTTCTCCTTTGCTGGCCATCTTGTCGCAGCCATCTTGAGTCCATATGGGGGCAGCCATCTTGTGTGTTGCAGTGATGGTCAATTTGCACATTACACTTTTATTAGATAGGATCTTCCTCTCTTTTGCTTTTCCCCCATCTCCTATTGAGTAATTGATTCCAATGTCAGATTACTCCCAAGATTATTGTAAAAAAAGACTCTCGAGGTCATGATTCCACTGGAAAACCTTCCCTTGAGGTTGCCTTGCTTTTGATCCCTTTATGGGGGTCCAATTTAAAATTCAATTCATATTCTTTTGAGACAAAGTAATTGAAAACTGATTTTCCCTTTGGCATTGCAAAGATTCACCAGCTCCTGTAAGAATGATGGCAAATATTATTTTGTAGATCATCTAGGTTTTTTTTTCATCAAAATAATACTGAAATGTTATATAATTAGATCCCAAGGGACAAATGATCCTGCTCCTGTCCTTTCCCCAGTGAATTTCATTCAGTCCTCTCTACTAGCTGGAGCTGTCTGCTTGTGTGTATTTGGGGCAGGAGCAGGACTCATAGACCAGACCAGAGGTCAATTAGTATGAGTAAAATTCTTTCTACAAGTGAAGGCATCTTCTTTTTAAGGCAAAATTAATAAATTTCCTTTGTAGCCTGTAAGGAGTCATTAATACGTAGTTAACATCCAAGGGGCGAGTTACTCAGAAATTGAAGCTAGATAAATTTATATAGCAAACTATGTAATTAAGTTAGTTACCAGAGTCACTGAAGCCAAGAAAAGTGTGATACCAGTTTTCTGGGTATTTTAAGCAAAAACATTCTAGAAGGCAAGACAGCCTTTATGTTCTGTTGGTTTTGGTTTTTTAATTGAATGGCCCCTTCCTTGTTATAGGTTTGATATGATTGGCATCCACCTTGAGAGTGGCTAGAAGGGAAGATTCTAGAATCAGTGAAACATCAATTTAGATTGAGTTGCTACCACTTACAAGTTGCGTGACCTGGGGCAAATCAATTAATTTCTTGAGCCTTAGTTTCCTCATCACAAAAATGGAATAATCATAGTGTCTATATGACAATATTATTAGTAAGAGCCAATAAAATAATGTATAGAAAATCACTCACCATGATGCCTGGTATATTAATTAAAACTATAAGTGCTAGCTATTGAATTATTATTTTTATTACCCTTTATCATTTTTACTTCCATTCTGAGCCGTTTTGTATAGTTTAAACAGTTGTATAATTTACCTATAATATGGACTCATTTTCATTATAATTTTGACTAATGGGAAAGGAAGGAGGTTCTAACTCTCAAAACCTGCTAATGAAACCCAACTTCCCTGATTTATATTATTCCATATCCTGAATCAGGCATTTTTCCAAGCTCTGCTTGCATCTATTATTAATTTGTAAATCAATGATTAATTTATCAGCCTAATCAATGGACACAGACGATGGGGGGTGAGGGCATGAGTGGGAGGGTTGGGGGGTAATGGAGGGATAAGAACACATATGTAATACCTTAATTGATAAAGAAATTAAAAATGATTAGTTTAATCTGGGGAATTATTCACTGTTGTTTGGTGAGTGTGTGTGTGTGTGTGTTTGCATGCATGTGCACCATGCATTTTGAAGAAGTTCAGTGAAAATACCTTTTGAGAATATTCACTTAGAGTCAACTCACAAGTGCATTGACTTTTTGCTACAATCCTACACTAGACTCCACGGAGAAAAGAGTTACATAAGGCACAGTTCCAGTCCTCAAAAAAACAATACATACAAATGTATACATGTGCTAGTTAGAAAGAAAAATGGAATTTAGGAGGAAGAGATCAGATTTCCATTTCTTTTTTTCATCACTCACTAGCTTGGTGACTTCAGATAAGTCTTTCAACCTTAGAAACTTGTTGCCCTCAAATGAAAAATGAAGATAAAAATCTGCCTATTTGATTGACAAGGTCATTATAAGACTCCATTCTAATAATGTATCTGAAATCTTTATAAATTGTTAGCTAGGTGACTATAATTCACAAATATGAGTTACAGTTATATTCAAATGCCAGATTGTGTGCTTCAGACATCAGATGCCTTGAAAGATCCAGATTTGGGGCTGGAGCTATTAGGGAATATATCTTGTAGGAAAAGGAACTTTTACTGAGCCTTAAAAATTAGATAGGTCCTCAATAGGTGGAAAAGAGTGGAAGGAAGGGTGTAATCTTGATGGAGGGATTAAAAATAACCAACGATTCCAGAGGCTAGAATAAGTATTCAAGCACACACCAAGTGATGGAGTAAAACATGGGAGGGGATACAGTTACCAGGGTAATTATAATAGACTAGAGGCCCAGGGCAAAAATTTGTGCACATTGAAAGGAAATTAATTAGAAGAAATATTTTAATATTGCTACTCGCCCTTTCTCTATAAATGTCAACCAAATTCACGATCGACAATGATAGATGGAAACACGTGTGTGATTGGCACCAGCGAGAGCTAGATAGATAGATAGATAGAGAGATAGATAGATAGATAGATAGAGAGATAGAGAGATAGAGAGATAGATAGATGATAGATAGATATAAATATATAGATAGTTATAGATAGATAGATGTATAGATAACGTTGCTTAGTTAGACCTGTTTTCTGATTTAGCTAAACTTTTTACAGCCCAGTGAAGCCTCCAACTTCTCTTTCAAGTAATTGTCAGAAACACAACAGTAAATATCAGCACAGAGCAGATTATTATTGTACATCACACAGGGAGAACAAAGGGTAAACTATTTAACTGCAGCAGTGTTTGACTATATTCTGTGCAGTGAGAAAATCTGAAGTCATTTTCAAGGTCCACCATTTCTTACTTCTCTTCAGTTTGGTCAAGTTTCTAAGCTTTCTAAATCTCCATTTTCTGGCTAATAAAAAGAAAACAGGATTCCACCGAGTCTCCTATCTACCTACTCCAGAACTTCTTCGAGGATCAAATGAGATGAGGTACAGGAAAATGCTTCACAAACATTTGGTTGAAGTGTAAATGTCTCCACCTGGCTATAAAGCAAGTCATGTTCCTCGGCTTAAGATAACTGCAAGGAGGCTAGTCATCACTAGGGAAAGGAAGCTAGGTGTTACTATGTAACGTCATTACCCGATGCCCACAGCAACCATTTCCAGGCTGGGCTGGGTTGTGGGCTGCGGGCTACATTTTGCGCCATGGGGTCTTGGCAGCTTCAGCTATGATTTGGTGGGTGTCACTTCAGGGTGGTGGCAGGGCCTGTGTCCTACTTGGGGGAAGCCAAGTGTTGCTTTGTGGGTGCAGGTCTGAGGTGCCCTTTATCTGTAAATGGCCAGTGTGCATCACAGCAGCTCCTGAGTTGAACATCTGCCCCCTGGTGGTAGTGTGCATCATAGCAAGCAGTTAGTTGGACTGTTGGACACTTAGCATATTAGCCTTTTTTATATACACTGAGTGGCCAGATTATTATGATCTCTGAATGCATAATAATCTGGCCACTCAGTGTATGTCCTATATAATAAAAGGCTAATATGCAAATTGTCCCTCGACCAGTTCAACCAGCAGACAGGCCTCCCAACCATCCATGTCCCCTCCCCCTGGCCATGCACGAATTCATGCACTGGGCCTCTAATACATACACACACACACACACACACACACACACACACACACACACACACTGAATGACCAGATTGTTGTTCATTCAGAGATTATAATAATCTGGCCACTCTGTATATACACGGTTTTTCTTCTGACAGGACTCCCTCTTTCTAGGCAAGTTAATACCTTATTCTTATAGATTTGTTAGCTCCATCAATGCAAGATATCTGTCCTTCTTATCTGATCTCTCTCTAATGCCAATCACAAAGAGCAGTTGTTCAATAAATGCTCAGCAAATGAAAAAAGCGGATGATGGTCATATCAGTTGCTATCCTTGTTTCGCTGCTTTAATATAAACATACAGTATCTCACAGATACCATGGAATTTGTTCCAGAACGCTTTAATAAAGTGAGTATCACAATAAAGCAAGTTGTGATCTTTTTGTGGGTGGAGGCTCATGCCTTCAAATTATACATATAAAAACCATTGTGGCCCTGACCGGTTTGGCCCAATGGATGGAGCATCAGCTTGCGGACTGAAGGGTCCCGGGTTCGAATTCCGGTCAAGGGCATGTACCTTGGTTGCGGGCACATCCCCAGTGGGAGGTGTGCAGGAGGCAGCTGATGGATGTTTCTAGCTCTCTATCCCTCTCCCTTCCTCTCTGTAAAAAATCAATAAAATATATTTAAGAAAAACATTATGGAATGTAATAAAGTGAAGCATAATAAAGCGAGGAATGTCTGTATTTTTTCATCATCAGCCACTGAATTAGGGACTATCTTTTAACTCCCTCAGAGTGGTACAACCCCATCTACTGTTGGGATTTATGAAATTCTTTGCTATGATGACAATACTTGGTATTTTTTTTTCTCCACCCTGTCCCAGAAGACTCTTTACTCCCAGTGAACAATAAGGTAACCAGCAAGTCGTGTGAGTACAATGGGACCACTTACCAACATGGTGAACTGTTCATGGCTGAAGGACTCTTTCAGAACCGGCAACCCAATCAATGCACCCAGTGCAGCTGTTCGGTAAGTCCCTGCATCTTAATGTCCCTGCTAGCCCCTACCCAAATAAGAAATCTTCCTCTATACTAATACCTTTAGTTTGAGCTTGCATTGTAGGGTGCTTGAATGGAAGATAAATTTCATTTAAATCATAGCACTCCTGTCAATCCAGACTCCCTGAGTTCATCCACGCTGAATAACTCTGTTGAAGAGGTCAGACCCAGTCATATTCTGGTTTTAAATATTTGGGACTGCTTAAAGAACAGTGATGATATGCACTTAAAAAAAACAGTAGTTACACCATTAAAGCTTTCATTTGGAGCTGTAGGAATAGATACTATGGGTAGAAAAGTCACTGGCACCATCTAGGGCAGCTGTTCTCAACCTGTGGGTCGCGACCCCTTTGGGGGTTCAATGACCCTTTCACAAGGGTCACCTAAGACTATCGGAAAATGCAGATATTTACATCACGATGCATAACAGTTGCAAAATTTCATCGTTGGGGTTCACCACCACATGAGGAACTGTATGCAAGGGTCACGGCCTTAGGAAGGTTGAGAACCCCTGATCTAGGGCCATTCAGTGAAATTCACAAGAAAATAGGTAATCTTTTAGTTTCATCTTTTTTTTAATTAAATCTTTATTATTCAGATTATTACATTTGTTTCTTTTTTCCCCTCCATAGCACCCCTCCACCCAGCTCCCACCCCTCCCTCTGCCCTTAGCTCCCTCCCATTGATCTCATCCATAGGTGTATGATTTTTTTCCAGTCTCTCCCTGTACACCCTTCACCCCTTTCCCCCTAAGAATTAACAGTCCACTCCCTTTCTGTGCTCCTGATTCTATTATATTCACCAGTTTAT
>PVJN01062139.1:0-11097 GCA_004026805.1 Lasiurus borealis | reverse complement strand
GGTTAATTATCAGAAGTAGACAGGGCTAGTGTTCTGATTACAACCTTATAAATGAGGAAACTGGAACATAGAGGTAAAGGGACTTTATCTAAAGCAACAAAACCTGTGATAGCAGACCCGAGGCCTGAACTAAGTTCTTTGATTCTTTGTCTAAGAACCTCTACTCGGTTATGTTGCAAGTTAAAAAAAAAAAAAAAGGGTTTGTATCACAGAAACTGGATGATAAATGATGTTGATTTTCTGTTATGTTTCAAACTAGGGGCCAGCAATACATTAAAGAAAGCATTTCCACCTAGGCTTTCTCCATGTTCTTTATAGAAGGGAATTCATGTAATTACCCCAAAGAACTACTCCGCTACAACAACCAGCTAGATCCTTGCTGCGGTAAATGTGTTTACTGAGTTAGAAATCTCAAACTAAATAGTTTCTAAAAGGAACTAGCGAATGTTGTAGCAAAACCATTATAGCTCTGGTTTTCCTGTTTCTTCCAATTCAGACCCCACCACAGAGTCACACTCCCTTCTGGGAATTCATGGTTTACAAAGAGAAAGTCCACCCAGATTATAGCTACTTGGCAGAAATGCAACAAATTGACAAGTTTGCACATCGATCCTATAAACCTTTAAGTGAGCTAATAACTTTTGTAGAAGTCTTTTCATTTCTATATAGAAGAATCAAATATGTGTTTTTTTTCAAATGGGCTTAGAAATAACAAACATTTAATATGTCTCTATCCATAACTTTAAATGTGAACAGCTTAAAGGCTACAATAAAAAAAAAACATAGGGTACAGGTCCAAATGGCAGTGGAATAAGTGGAAGATATACTGATATGCCCCCAGAATCAAACTGGAATTACAACTAAAATACAGAAACACCATCCCGAATAATCACCTGGAGACTAGCTGGAGAGAACCCTGATAACCAAGGATGGAGAGTGGAGACTGCACAGAGACTGCTAGGAAATGCAGAGGCCCGAAAAAGCTGGCTGGGCTGGCACAGGTAGCAGCTGAAGGTCCAGAAAGAGCTCAGCTGGGGGAGGGGGGAGAGTTCCCACTGAGAACTCTGAAATCTAAACCCCAAACTGGGTTACCCAGTCAAGAGCACCAGAACTGAGAAAAGTGCCCATAAAACTTCTGGCTGTGAAAAGCAGAAGTGTTGCTGTCTGCCAGAGAGAGATGGCTGGAAATGCAGGTACCCTCTTAAAGGGCTAACAGACAAAATTTCTTGTGCACCAAACTGAATTTAGCAATGCATTGAAAAGATTGTACACCTTCACCAAGTGGGATTTATTCCTGGGATGCAAGATCATACACCATGATCAAATGGGATTTATTCCTGGGATGCAAGGATTTATTACAGAGATGTCTGCTTTCACAATTCTTATTCAACACAGTAATGGAAGTCCTAGTCACAGCAATTAGACAACAAGATAAAAATAAAAGGCATCCAAATTAAAAAGGAAGAAGTAAATCTTTACAATATCTGCAAATTAGTAAATGTGATATACCACATAAACAAAATGAAGGAAAAAAACAACACATGATCATATCAATAGATGCAGCAAAAGCATTTTAAAAAATCAGCACCCATTTATGATAAAAATTCTAAGCAAAGTGGGAAGAGAGATAACATATATCAACATAATAAATGCCATATATAACAAACCCACAGCCAACATCATACTCAATGGGCAAACACTAAAAACATTTTTCTTAAGATCAGGAACAAAACAGGATGTCTGCTTTACAACTCTTACTCAACACAGTACTGGAAGTTCTAACCACAGCAATCATACAAGAAGATAAAAATAAAAGGCATCCAAATTGGAAAGGAAGAAGTAAAACTGACCTTATTCACAGATGATATGATACTGTATATAGAGATCCCCAAAGATTCCATGAGAAAACTACTAGAACTGATAAATGGATTTAGTAAAGTAGCAAAATACAACATTAATATTCAGAAATTGGTAGTATTTTATATACTAATAATGAACTATCAGAAAGAGGAACTACAAAAAAATCTCATTTACAACTGCACTTAAAAAGTAACTAAGAATAAATATAATCTAGGCTAAAAAATACCTGTACTCAAAAAATTATAAGACAGTGAAAGAAAGAAATTGAGGAAGATACAAATAAGTGGCAGCATATACCATGTTCAGAAATAAAAAGAATTAGCATCACTGAAATGTCCATTGTATCCAAGCAATCTATAGATTCAACATAATTCATATTAAAATACAAATTATGCATTTCACAGAACTTGAACAAATATTCCAAATAATTACAGTGGTACCTTGAGATACGAGTGCCCTAACATACGAGATTTTTGAGATACAAGCCGTTGAGTGAGCGATTTTTGCTTTGAAATACGAGCAACATTTGAGATAGGAGTAATCGCTCGGATCGGCAGGCTGCACACGACCCACCAGTTTACCGCGACTCGAGCATCTCATAGTTTCCCACACGTCAAGGTTACGGAATGAATTAAACTCATATCTTGAGGTACCACTGTACGTGGAACCACAGAAGACCGTGAATAGTCTCAGCATTCTTGAGAAAGAAGAACAAAGTTGGAGGAATCATGGTACCTGATATCAAACAGAACTCATAGGCACAGAAAGCAGTATGATTATCAAAGGGAAAGGTGTGCGGATAGACGTAGAAGAGAGTAAAGGGGTGATAAATGGTGATGGGAGTCTTGACTTTGGGTAGTAACACACAATACACTATATAGATGATGTGTTATAGACTTGTACCTCTAAAACGTATATAATTTTATTAATAAATGCCCTCCAATAAAGTCAATGAAATAAAAATAAATAAATAACAAAACTTAAATGCTTTTCATTTATCCTGGTAATTTATTTTATTTTGTGATTATCCTATCTAATAAAAGAGTAATACGCAAATTGACCATACCTCTGCTACACTCACAAGCCACGCCCACAAGCCACACCAATCAGAGTGAGTATGCAAATTAACCCCACCAATATGGCTGTGGCCACAGAAAGAGCAGAACAGAGGCTTGGGTTGCCCCTGGCAATGGAGAAAGCCAAGCTTTCTGAAAAACCTGGCCATCAGAGGCCTCAGCTTAAGGCAACTAAGTTTCAATGGCTGTGCAAGCAGAAGGCTTGGCTCTACTCCAGGCTACAAAGTTTCAACTGTAAAAGATAAATAAATCCCAGATACCAGGGTCTCCGCTTGGGTTATGGGGCATGGCTGGCCTGCAAATCACCATATGCCCCTTGCCCACGCCATCCCACACTCCAAGGGAACCCCCACCCTGATCTAGGACACCCTTCAGGGCAAACCATCTGGCCCCCACCTATGCACGAGGCCTCTATCCTATGAAATAAAAGAGTAATGTGCAGATTGACCATCACTCCAGCACCCAAGATGACTGCCCCTATGTGGTCTAAAGATCCTGCCCCCAGGTGGACACAAGATGGCCAGCATGAGATGGCCAGCAGGGGAGGGCAGTTGGGGGTGACTGGGTCTGCAGAGAAGGGCAGTTAGGGGCAAGCAGGCTGGCAGAGGAGCAGTTAGGCATCAATCAGGCTGGCAGGGGAGTGGTTATGGGGTGATCAGGCTGGCAGGCAGAAGCGGATAGGGGCAATCAGGCAGACAGGCAGGCGAGTATTTGAGAGCCAGCAGTCCTAGATAATGAGAGGGATGACTGACTTCCTGTTTAGGTCCGATCCAGGCAGTTGGACATCCCTCAAGGCATTCCAGATCAGAGAGGGCGTGGGCTGGGCTGAACGACATCACCCCTGCCGTGCATGAATTTTGTGCACTGGGCCTCTAGTTCTTTTATCAAACAGAAAGGGTATTAAATGTGGTTTTGAAATGAATGTAATAGTTCAATGAAATAATCCACAACTATAAACATTCCATAATTTAGCTCACAAATGCATCAGAAATGTTGAGTATATTACCAGAGGCAGCAAAAATTCTGAAATACGTAGACCTGTACTATGACTTGTACTTGGCAGGTGTGTATTTACTGAGAAATTTATCATTTCAGATAATTTGTAAAAAAAGTATTCTTATATGCTACTTTATGTTCCTATAAATTGATTTTTTCTGGAGGAGTCTGGATTAGAGGATTATTTTTAGCATATCCAAACATATTTGATATGTTATTTTTGCAACAGTTTACCACATACAAGCCATGAGATTCATGATATAGCATACATTGGGATATAACAGGGGCAATTTTATGTTTTTGTTTTTGTTTTTCAGAAAATGGCTTTTTTTTTCTGAGTAGAAATATCAGAGAGGCTTTTTTCCCCCTAATAGATACCATTATAATTTGTGGTTTTAGAACATAGTACAGGTTAATCAGCATAGTTCAAACACAATAGTCTGAACCATGACCAGTTGCAGCCTCCATTACCCAGTGATTCCCAAAGTAATGAGATAATGTAGAGAAAATACTGGAACATTATGAATTAAGAGAGAAAAGGGAAAGGTTTAGGAATGTAAGTAAAAGTTTTTTTTTTTTTTAATGTAAAGAAAACCCAGCAATAAACAGAAATCATACTTTTGCATTGTGTGCTAATTAGCCACATGATGATTAATTTATTTCCAGTGACAATCTATCCTTGCACTTCTGTCGTATATCCCCGTTAGTTAAATACATCTTTTAATATTTTTAACTACTTAGAAAAATGCTCACTCTTTGTCATTTATTGCTTACTTGCGCGATTCATTCATTCTTTATTTATTCAACCAGATATGTAACTGTTTATTGCATTATTTTAATAGAATTAAGTTAAGTCTTAGAAATACAGGTAGACACAAGTTACTTTCCTAATTGGGAGGAGAGGAGACACACAGAATATCAGATAAAGAATTAGAAATACCTTTAGAATACCTTCTGATACAGTATATGCAAGACACAAAGGGAGAATGTTAATGCCCAGCATCTCATCACCTCCACTGCTACCTCCTGGGTCAGAGCTACATCCTCTTGGCTAGATTGTTGCAGGAACCTCCTCACTAATGTCTCTGCATCTACCTTTGTCCTGCTGCAGTCCATTCTCAGGAGAGCAGTCAGGTTAATCCTTCTGAAATATAAGCCAGCTCTTATCACACCGGTACTCGTTGATGGCTCCTGCTTTCACTCAAAGTAAAAGCTATGGTTCTTGAAATTGTTTGTGAGGCCCCATAGGCTGCGGTCCCATCTACTGTTTATCTCCTCCTACTCTCCTCTTTGCCGACTACATTCATCCACCCTGTACAACCTTTTCTCTAACAGTTCCCTCTGTTAGAAATGTTATCTACTTCACTTTAGCTTTCTCTTTTCAGTTGTCTTCTTAAATCCCACTCTCTCAATGAGGCTACACTGAGGACCAATTTAATAGGGCAAACTGCCCCATTCTACAAGTATTTCCTATTTCTCATATTTCCCCACTTAGCATGCTGCATAATTTATTTACTTATTCTGACTCATGATAATAGTTTTTTGTTTGTATTTCTCCCCAGAGTGGAAGCTGCAAAAAGCAGGGACTCTCTATTTTGTGCATGAGAACATTCCAGCACGGAAAAGGTATGTAGGCATGCAGTAAAATGTTCTTGGATGAAAGTAAGAGGTTTATTCTGCCTGAGGGACAGGTGGGGAGGAGATTATTAAGAAAAGGTAGCCCAAGCAAAATATCAGACATTTGTCATAGAAATACTTTTACCAATACAGTTCTTAGGGCAATGGAAACTAAGGAAAAAATAAACAAATGGGACTACATCAAAATAAAAAGCTTCCTTCCGCACAGCAAACAACAACAATAACAACAACAAAAACCCATCAACAAAACAATAAGAGAGCCCATTGCCTGGGAAACATATTTGTCAATATTATATCCAATAAGGGCCTAATCTCCAAAATTTATAGGGAACTCATATATCTTAACAAAAGGAAAATAAACAATCAATCAAAAAATGGGAAAAGGACTTAAAATAGACACTTTTTAAAAGTGGACATACAGAAGGCCAAGAGACATATGAAAACAGAGGCCTGGTACATGAAATTTGTGCATGGGTGTGTGTGTCCCTCACCCCAGCCTGCACCCACTCCAATCTGGGACCCCTGGAGGGATGTCCAACTGCTCAGTGGGATTGGGCCTACACAGGTAGTCAGACACCCCTCTCACAATCGGGGACTGCTGGCTCTCATTTGCTTGCCTACATTCTATCCTGATTGCCCCTAATCACTTTTTCCTGCCAGCCTGATCACCCCCTAACCACTCCCCTGTCAGCCTGATTGCCCCTACTTGCCCTCCCCTGCAGGCCTGCTCACCCCTAATGGCCCTGCCCTGAAGGCCTGGTCCCCCTAACTGCTCTGCCATACAGGCCTGGGTCCCTACCAACTGACCTTCCCTGCTGGCCTGATTGCCCACAACTGTTCTCCCTTGTAGGCTGGATCCCTCCCAACTATCCTCCCCTGCTAGCCATCTTGTGGTGGCCATCTTCTGTCTACATTGAGGCAACCATCTTGTGTGTTGGAGTGATGGTCATTTTGCATATTACTTTTTTATTAGATAGGATAGAGGCCTGGTGCATGGGAGGGGGGCAGCTGGTTTTCCCTGAAAGGTGTCCCGGAACAGGGTGGGGGTTCCCTTGGGGAATGGGGTGGCCTGGGTGAGGAGCCTGTGGTGGTTTTCAGGTTGGCCATGCCCCATGGCAACCCAAGCTGAGGCCCTGGTATCTGTGATTTATTTATCTTCTATAATTGAAATGTTGTAGCCTTGAGCAGAGGTCAGGGCAGGCCAGGAAGCTTGCCTTCCTTCATCATCAGGGGCAACTCAAATCTCCTGCTCTCTTCAGCTCCATGTCTGTCGCCATTTTTGTTGGGATTTATTTATCTTCTATAATTGAAACCTTGTAGCCTTGATTGGAATCCAGGGCCAGCCCGGCTGTGTGGGAAGCTTGGTTTCTTCCATTGCTGGGGAAACCCAAGCATCCTGCTTGCTCCATGGTCACAGCCATCTTGGTTGGGTTAATTTGCATACCCACTCCTGATTGGCTGGTGGATGTGGCTTGTAGGTGTAGTGGAGGTACAGTCAATTTGCATATTACTCTTTTATTAGATAGGATGCTCATAGTCACTAATCATTTGAGAGATGAATATCAAAATGACAATGAGATACCATCTCACACCTGTCAGAATGACAATCATCAACAAATCAACAAATGACAAGTCCTGGAGAGGATGTGTAGAAAAAGGATCCTTTGTTCATTGCTGGTGGGAATGCAGATTGGTGCAACCACTGTGGAAAATAATATCTAGTTTCCTCAAAAAATTACAAATGGAACTTCCATTTGACCCAGTATTCCTACTTCTAGGAATATATTCCTAGAAACCAGGAACACCAATCAGAAAGTATATATGTTAAAATGTCCATATTACCCAAAGAAATCTATAGATTCAATGCACTTTCCATGAAAATACCAATAGCATATTTCACAGACCTAGAAAGAACTCTCAAAAATTCATCTGGAATAATAAAAAGCCACAGCAATCTTGAAAAAGAAGAACAAAGTAGTTGGGATCTCAATACCAGATATCAAGCTGTATTACAAAGCCACTGTATTCAAAACAGCTTGGTACTGGCACAAGAACAGACATATAGACCAATGGAATAGAATAGAGAATCTAGATATCAACCCAAACCACTACGCTCAATTAATATTTGACAAAGGAGAATGAACATACAATGGAGTCAAGACAGTCTCTTCAATAAATGGTGTTGGGAAAAGTGGATAGATATATGCAAAAAAATAAAACTAGACCACCCACTTATACCATAAACAAAAATGAACTCAAAATGGATACAGGACTTAAACATAAGATGGGAAAAGATAAAAATATTGGAGGAATCTTCAGGCAGAGAAATCTCAGACATATGCCAAAACAGTTTCTTCGTCAATACTGCTCCTAGGGTAATGGAAGTTAAAGAGAAAATAAACAAGTGGGACTACATCAAAATAAAAAGCAACAAAACAACAAGAAAGCCCACTGGATGGGAGAACATATTTGCAAATGTTATCACTAATAAAGGTTTAATCTCCAACATCTACAGGCAATTTATACAACTTAATAAAAGGAAGATAAATGATCCAATAATAAAATGGGCAACAGACCTAAATAGAATCTTTTCAAGAAGACAGAAAGAAGGCCAAGAGACATATGAAAACATGCTCAAAGTCACTAATTATCCTACAGATACAAATCAAAACAACAATGCAGTACCACTTCACACCTGTCAAAATGGCTAGCATCAACAAATCAACAAAGAACAAGGGTGGCTGGGATGTGGAGAAAAAGGAACCCTCATGCACTGCTGGTGGGAAGGCAGAGTGGTGCAGCCACTGTGGAGAACAGTATGGAGTTTCTTCAAAAAACTAAAAATAGAACTCCCGTTTTACCCAGTAATCCCACTTCTAGGAATATATCCCAAGAAACTAGATACACCAATCAGAAAGGATATATGCAACCCTATGTTCATAGCAGCACAATTCATTATAGCTAAGATTTGGAAACAGCCTAAATGCCCATTATATTAAGTTAAATAAGCCAGGCAATGAAAGAAAAATACCATATGATCTCACTCACTTATGGAAAATAAATAACATTATAACCTGATTAATAAAAAGATAGATACAGAGGCTGTAAAGCACCCAACAGACTGTCACATTACAGCAGAAAGGCTGGAGAGTGTTGGGCAGGGAGGAAAATAGATCAACCAGAGGACTTGTATGCATGTATATAAGCACAGCAATGGACACAAGACACTAGGAGGGTGGGACAAGGGCATGGGACAGGAGGTAGGGAAGGCTGGGGGAAGGTCAATGGGGGAAAAAAAGGAGATATATGTACTAATATATGTAATATTTTAAACAATAAAAATATAAAAACATGCAAAATAAATAAATAAAGGATATATGCACCCTTATATTCATGGCAGCACAATTTACAATAGGCAAGATTTAAAAACAACCCAAGTGCCCATCAGCAGATGAGTGGATTAAAAAACAATAATACATTTACACAACGGAATACTATATTTCTGTAAAACAGAAAGAACTCTTACCATTTGCAACAGCATGGATGGACCTGGAGAGCATTATGCTAAGCGAAATGAGCCAGTCAGAGAAAGATAAATATCACATGATCTCTTTCATTTGTGTAATGTAATGAACAACACAAACTGATGAACAAAAATAGATCCAGAGACACAAGCATTGAACAGACAGTCCAACCCCAGAGGGAAGGAAAAGTAGGGGGATTAGAGATCAACCAAAGGACTTGTATGCATCATATAAGCATAACCAATCGACACAGATACTCGGGGTGTGGTGGCATGTGCTGGAGCGTGGGGGTGGCCATTGGGGGTAAAAGGATAAATATGTAATACTTTAAACAATAAAGAACTTTTAAAAAAAATGTAGCCCAGATTAACGACTCATAGTATTTAGACTGGAATTATCCGTAGCTATCTGGTAATCGTTCACAAGGAAAAAAAAAAAAACACCTCTCAGGCAGAGAAAGAAGAGCAGAGAAGAGGCTGGAGGTAGTAAGTATGTGGAGCTGTGCAAATCTGCTTATTATCTTAGGTCACTGGTCAGAAAACTAGGGCTTGTTGGCCAAATTCAGAGGACACTCCTTGTTGTGTAAATAGAATTTTGTTGGAACACAGCTATTGCCCATTTGTTTTGGCATTATATATGGCTACTTTCCCACCATGGCAGACAAACTGAGTGGTTGCAACAGAGAATAAATGGCCCACAAAAGCATTATTATCTGACATTTTAAGAAAAAGTTTGCTGACCCCTGTCCTAGGAAATAAGGAATCGGGTGAAGCTTTAGGCTGGAAAACACCATGCTCAGAATCATGATGTGGAAAAATCATTGTCTAAGGCAACTCAGTTTTCCTTGTTAGTCTTTCTCTCAGACTATTTGTTTCCTTTTTTTTTTTTTATTATTTGTGTGTATGTGTGTAGATGTGTATATTTTTGTTTTTATCAATTCTAAAAAGAAAATTTCACCTTGCACAATATATTGGATCTTGGTTTTTCTTTAACCAGAGTCCCCTTGGTCTTTGTGGGTCTTCCTTGTAAATACTGCAGTTTCTGCTAATGGCTAAATGGGTGATGCTTTGCAATACATGTAAAATTCATCAGTGAGGAAGGTATGATGTGAGATGTTTCTAATTAAAACTCAAAATACCATATGGCTTCCAACATAGTTCAGTTAGTTTTCTATGTCTTGCTTTGGGTTTGGTTGACTTTCCAATCTTATTTTTATCTTCTTTGGAAGAAATTGGGTAAAAAGAGTAGATGTGGAGACTAAGTTAATTGCCCGGGTGGGCCAAACACAGCTTCATAATGTAAAATGTCTGTTAGAGAGGGAGCTGAAATCATCACGCTAATTTCATTTATAAAATTCAAACTGGCAAGAGACTATAAAGCACTAATGATAGTCAGTTGCCTAATTAGCTCTGCAACACAGCCTTTCCACTTCATTGAATCACAATGAGCCAGAGTTGCAAACGTGGGGCAGCAGGCAGCGTCCTGTTAAAAATCTGTTTTAAGGTATGGGATGGATTTAATGATAAAGGTAGCCTATGTGTCGGTTTCTTCTACAAATGAGAACATGCAAGTGATAACTAGAAATCCAAACTATATTAAACATATAAAAAGTCTGTATTTTTTCTAAAAACAATGAGCAAATCCAATAATGATTTGAGCATGTTTCTCAACAAACACTAACATATTGTTAAAAAGACACTTTTGTTTTGAAAGGGGATAACAGCGGTGTGAGCAGCATGGGACATGGAGTGTGATGCTGGAGTGTGGGCAGAGGCAGAGGGGGATCTGAAGGTGTCACTGAAATGGGAATTTTTAGGGTGAAAAAGACAGGCCTAGGAAAATTTAGAAATTGGGGGACCTTGGAGGAAGCACAGGGCTGCAGACCAGCAGAAAAGGCTTATTAACATTAGAATGAGGGAGCTGGGAACAGCAACAGGTCTGTTTGCATAATAAAGGGAAGGAAGCCCTTCAGCCATAAGGGTGGGAGAGGTAACCCCACAGGT